>QEPC01003611.1:488976-516115 GCA_003113815.1 Sphenodon punctatus
GAGGCCTCTGCCGGGGATCCTGGCGAGCTGGATTTGAAACCTTGCTGCCGTGTCAGGTTGTGACAATACTGGGTTAAGATGGACCATTGGTCTGACTCGGGCAGCTCCTTAATATCCTAATGTACCTGGTACTTTACTATTATAGACACAGGGTCCCTACCCCAGCGAACTTACAATTTAGGAGAGATAATTGGGGGGTGGGGGAGATGAAAGAAGAGGGAGGGAGGAATCTTGTACATTGGAACATGCAGAATTGACCATTTGCTCAATATATGGATCTTTGCAGAAAGTTCTGGTTGGCAGGAACATCCTACAAAAGTACGTCTCCTGCTTACAGAGGCTTAGAAATGCAGCCTATTGAGAGGTGAAATGCCAGTACTCCACTCTGGATTGCTACCTGGAAACAACTAGCTATGTTTCTATTTTCCTCCGGTTGCTGTTGGGGTAGGTGCGGAGCTCTGTCGTTCCATGCCACTGTCACCGCTGGTGGGCTCTGCACGCATCTCTTTTTCCACTGGTTTCTCAGGAGACATGGTATCTGCTGCTGTTCTTCTGCATCTCAACCAGCATCTGCAGCTTGTGAATCTGAGAGGAGAATGTGGGTTTCTCTCTTTAGCTTATAGGCTGGACCTGTCTGGCCATCGAGAAGGGCCTGCAGAACAGCTTCCTGGGCTGGAGTGATATTCCAGAGTGTAATGACTGGGACGGGGGGTTCTGAGCGTCTGGCTCCCACAGGAGCTCGCCCTGCCTGCTTGTCCCTCACCCTGCTTTGTGGGACAGATACTGAAGTGATCAGCATCCTCGCCACCTTTCGGAGCATCTGAAAACTTAACTCTCCATCCCGTGTGCAAGTTGAGTCCTTTGTCATGATCGTTCTTTGTAGGGTCTCTTGGAGAGAGTATCGCAACATTCAGACAATGGGTTTTAAAAAAGCAGACTTTGACAAACTGAGTCTGTAGGCAAGGTCCGATGGGGAGGAGAAGCTCAAGAGGGCGGGCAGTTTCTGAAAGAAGCAATAATGGAGGCCCAGTTGCCAATGGCACGGATGCTGAGAGATTGGGAAGAATCTTAGAAAATGGTTGTGGCTCCCCATGGATCTTTTTAATGAAAGCCAAAAGGCAAAGAGACGGGAAGTGGCAGTAACTCAGGTCATTAAGGCTGAGTGTGTCTGGGTAAAAGACACAAAATGAGTTGGCAACTAGAACATCCAGCAACAAGAGGACAAGTGAGTGCGGCTCGGTGCTGAAGGGGGGAGAGTTGTGCGATTGCTCAACACCTACTTTGCGTCGGTCTTTTCAAAGAAGCGGAGTTAGGAGGAGATAAATGTGAATGGGGAGGGGGTAGAGGTCAAAGTAACGGAGGAGCACATCAGAGAATACTTGGCTGGTTTAAATGAGTTCAAGTCGGACTGGGCGTGATGGTATGCACCCAAAGGATATTGAAGGAGCTAGCTGGAGATCTCTGAACCACTAGCTGTACCATTGGAGAACTAATGGAGGACCAGACCAGCAAAGAGCAAACCTAGTGGGAGGAAGACCTGAGGAATTGTAGACTGGTTGGCTTCACTTCAGTACATAGGAAGATATTAGAGCAAATCGTAAAGCAATTGATTTATAAGCACCTAGAGGAAAACGAGTTCTTTCCTGCCCTTATTGCATCTGCAAAGTCACGTCCAGCGGAGCTTTTCCGGGTGGTGAAAGGTTTGGTCAGTCCTGCCTGTCCTCCACCTGAACCTGGAGCAATCCAGTGACCGCTGTGACCGGTTTATCGAGTACTTTGTAGATAAGATCACTCACATCCTCCATAATTTCGGTTATTGCAGAGGATCATCTTGGGGCTACGAATGCCCCGTCCTGTCCTGTTTTGTGGGATCGGTTTCAGATGGTATCGCCTGCCGATATGGAGTCCTTGTTGGGCGCTGTTTGTGCCACCACTTGTGAACAAAATCCTTGCCTGTCCTGGCTGGTGAAAGCCATCCAGGAGACGCTATGGCCCTTGCTGGCTGGGGTGGTTAGTGCCTCCCTTCGGGAGGGCAGGGTGCCTGAATGCCTGAAGGAGGCTGTGGTTAGGCCCCTGCTCAGGAAACCATCTCTTGACGCTGATGCTCCTGCCAGTTATCGCCCAATCCCTAACCTTCACGGCCTGGGCCCTGCCTATCTGCGGGATCGCCTCACTCCCCATGTGCCCGTGCAACCCCTGAGATCGAACCTTTTTGGAGGTTCCCCGTGGCCACTGATGTGAGATCTTTTTCGGTGGCTGCCCCCGTGCTGTGGAATTTGCTCCGGGAGGAGGCTCGGTTGGCCCCTACCCTCCTGTCGTTTCGACGTTTGTGTAAGACCTGGCTGTTCCGCCAGGCTTTTGGCAAGGGGGGTGGGTGGGTAGGCTTTGGGAAGGAGGGTGAGTTTTATGATTTGTTTTAAAATTTGTTGATTTGTTTTTAAATCTTTTGTGGTGTTCACTGCCCCGAGCTGCCTTTGGGCAGGAGGGGCGGGATATAAGTTTTAAATAAATAAATAGCTCAGCATGGATTTAAGAATCACTCGTGCCAGACCGACCGAGTTTAATTTTTTGATAAGATAGCCAGTATGTTATCTTCTCTTTAGTGATTTGGTCAGTTTAGTATTTTGGAGGAATTTATTAGACACACAACACGCTCTACTGTAACGCGCTCTACGTGGGGCTACCCATGACAACTCCTCGGAGGCTACAGCTGGTGTAGAATGTGGCAACCCATCTCTTTATGGGGACGGGTCGCCGTGAGCACATGACACCGGTGTCATGTGCTCTGTTCTCTGCACTGGCTGCCTATACTCTTCCGGGCCCGATTCAAGGGGTTGGTGTTGACCTTTAAAGCCCTACATGGCCTGGGCCCCACTTCCCGGGCTCTGGATTGGCCCCTGCGGTCGACCAGGGTTGCTTTTCTTGAGATTCCTCTGGTTTCCCGGGGGGCCGCTATGGAGAAGGCGTTCTCAGTGACCGCACTGAGGCTGTGGAACTCCCTCCTGGCAGAGGCCCGCGGGGCCCTGGACCTCCTTTCTTCTAGATGACTTTGCAAGATCTGACTGTTCCGTCAGGCTTTTGGTGAGGGAGACGGGAAGGGGGAGAGAAAGGGAGGGTTTTTGGGGGTTTTTCTGGTTTTGTTTTTATGATCGCTCCCCTGTAAAGAGTCTTTTATATTTGTATTTTAATTGTAAGCCACCCCGAGCTGCTGTGCAGCAGGGCTGTGTCACAAAGGGGTATAAAGCTTTTAAAAATAAATAAATAATATACCTTGACTTCAGCAAGGCTTTAGTCCCACTTGACGTTCTCCTGAGCAAGATGGAGAAATGTTGGTTGGAAGGAACTGCCATAAAGTGGATACAGAATTGCTTGAAAAATCACACTCAACGAGTAGTAATTAATGGATCAAAACTGGGAAGAGGTATCAAGTGGGGTTCAGTTCTAGGGCCAGTGCTGTTCAATATCTTTATTAGTGACTTGGATGAATGAATATGGATCGTGGTAAAGTCTGGTGACCGCTTCAGGGGTTTAGTGGGGGGGAGACTGGTTTAATATCGGGATAAAGTCTGGTGACCGGTTCAGGGGTGTAGTTGGGGGGTGGGGGGGAGAGACTGGTTTAATATTGGGATAAAGTCTGACGACCAGGTTTTTTTGTTTTGTTCCCAGAGTTTGATGATTACTATTAGTACTACAAGCATTTGTATAGCGCCAGCAGTGTACCTGGCGCTGAGGGGGGGGGGCATGGCAGATACCTTAGAGGATAGAATTCAAGTTCAAAGCGGCCTTGATAAATCTTGACTGAAAATGATAAAATTAAGTTCAACAAAGATTAATGTAAATTGCTACGGAGAGGCAAGAAAACCCCAGTGCCCAGGAAGAAGATGAGAGATGACCGGCTAGGATATCCAGGGCAAGGCTGAAGAGGATTTGGGAACTGAACAGGGGTCAGCAGTGTGAGTGACGCTATTGCTATTTTGGTTTTTGTTAATAGAAGCATCCTATCCAAGACATGGGAAGTGACAGTGCACTTCCGCTCGGCGCGGACCTTGCCTCTCTGGGAGACAGTACTGCGTTCAGCTTTGGTCTCTGCCTTTCAGAATCCAGAGAGCAACAAAGAGGGTGTAAGGGCCGAGAATACAAGTCCCATGAGGATTGAACTGGACATGTTTAATCTAGGGGAGAAAAGAGGCTGGGGGGTGTAGGGGAGAAGCATATTGATGGGTTTCAAATATCTAAAAGATTGCTTTAAAACAGGGGAGAGCATTTGCTCCCCGTCGCCTCCGATGCTAGGACAAGAGGCAGTGGGTTTAAGCTGCAGGAAGGTAAATGTTAGGAAAATCTTCTGAACTGTTAGAACAGTTCAATGGTGGAATGAATGAACTGTCTTGGGAGGTTTGCAAGAAAACACTGGCCAGGCATCTGCCAGGAATGCTTTTCGGTCGAGGGTGTCCTGCCCTAGGCAGGGAGTTGGACTCCAGATCACCATCAAGGTCCCTTCTGACTCTTCCGTTTGGGGATACCCTTTTCTCAGCCTGCCTGCACCATGCTTAGGCCTGGGGGCGTGGGCAGGGGGACACAGTTCCCTGGGGCTGCCTCTCTAGAGAAACCCCTGTCATTATCCCTCTCCCTGACGTCTCCCCTTCCAACCACAAATAACGTCCTTGCAACCACTGGAATGTGAGCCTGTCAGCAAAGTGCTGACTCCTGCCTGTCACGGGAACTGGTGTACGTAGCTGCTTCTCTGTACTGGGGCCTGGGAAAGGGGGCACCTTGGAGGGAGGCCCTCATCCTGTCAGTGCGGTACACCTGCAGGCCCTAGTGGCTGGGCTTCTGGTACCCTGAGCACTGCACAAACACCTGGACAGTGGTGGTCTGTCATGGGATTGGGGGCTCACTCCCCCACTTCAGACTGTCATGACTCAGTTTCCCTGGCTTGCAGCTCCCACTGGATCAGCTCTCTCTCTAGAACTGATTCCGCCTGCAACGGGGGAACCTTCTTGTCACCTTTTCAGCCACAGCGTTTCCCAGCACAGACTCTTTCTCTAGGTTCACCTGTGTTTGTAAACACAGAATTAACCCCAAACTGTGTCCCGCCGATGTTAGGATTAGTGATTCCACTGGACCCCACTAGGTTCAGTTAAAAGTAGTTTAATGAATAAATCATGAATAAGCTGCAGTACAAGATTCTACTAGAGAGTGCAGAAATCAAAATAACAACCAATAACGCATTCCTATCTGTACTTGGATTCTCCTGATTTAGGTTCTGACCCTAATCAAGGTCCAAGGCTATTTCAGTTCACGTCACGGCCAGCGATGGAAAGCTTGGCCGGGTACCAGTCTTAGCGTTTCCACAAGTCCTTACTTCATAGTTCCTTTGGTGCAGCCCTTCTCTGGCTGATAAGATGTGATGATGCAGATGAAGTTGAAGCTCAAAACTCAACAAGCTCCTTGAGTACTTTTCCAGGGTCCTTTGTTTGATTTTCCTGCCAGGTGACTTTGTGCTTTCAGTCACACTCAGTGGTCTCTGGCTAGTGTCTGCAGAGGTGTTGAGGCTTTTTCTGATTACACAATCACTCAAGGTCATGACTTAGCAGTTCTCCATTGCATGAAGTGAGTTTTCAGTTCTCAGCTTTCACATTACATACATGTTTAACCTTTCCCTTTACGTATTGTTAGAGCTGTAGCCTCCATGTAGCCCAGTATCGCCTCATCACATGGTCTCTGCGCTGAGCTGCCTACAGTCTGAGCAGGCAGGGGACAGAGGAGGATAAACATGTGACGTGATGCTTCTACCTTTGCCACTCAGGTCAAGCAGGATACGAACCCAAAGGGAGCAGGCTGGACAGGGCTGGTGACTTCTTCTCTGATATTGCCCTGCAAGCTGTTTTCCTCCTGTTGCACAACACTCCCCTCCCTCTCCACTCAAATAGCTTGCTAAGATTTTAACTGTGTGCTTGGTGTAGGTAAACCTGGACTGTCTGGGGTGGGTCCTGGGCCAGCCCCACTGACCAAGGAGACTGCTACTACCCTTGTCCTAGTGCAAGATGGTATTTGGCGGGGCCCTCACTCCCTTTAGAGGCTGTCCCCCGTATGCTCACCAGGCCAGCTGCAACCCAGTTACCTGTGCCCGCGTGGGTCCCCACGTGATCAGAAAACCTTCACTGCAAGCAGGGAGCTTTCAGAGATCCGCACCCCCTAGAAACGCCTCCCCTTGATCCCCCAGCCCAGCCGTAACGCAGAGAACGTTCTCTGGCCACCTGTAGCTTGGGAGACTTCGCAGTGGGGTTGTCTTATATGAAAAAGGTTCGTCTAGGCTCTCACCTAGATAGGAGTACCCCCAAGTGAACCCCCCAAGGCCGAATAAACACACAAGCTCGCTAGGCTTGATTATAAAACATATATTGAGTACATACAAGTACAAAGCTGTTGATCAGATAGTGCAAGGCCATAAATCAAACATAAAGTCCACGCATTCTAAGATACACTGAGATTCCCTAACTGTCCCCTTACCCTATGGTTCAGTTCAAGTTCATCAGCGTATCTCGCGGCTTTGATGTCCAAGCCGGGACCAACTCTTCTAGAGAATATTACAGTTTTTAGTTCATGTTTGTAGCAGCTCTTCTGCTGAGCTGTTCTCTCCTTCAAGGCCAAGATGGAAGAGTCCTTCAAGTCTCTAGAGATCCTGTCTCCCCTTCTCAGGGTCTTCGTTCATTTCCTGTGTCCTGCTGCTATTGTCGTTGTAACAAGGTGACAGGGCGGACCTGGCTGTTGCTTGCCAATAAACTGCCCACTTGTTACAACAAAGGGAATCTCTCCCCCCACTCTGGCAACTGGTTCCAATATATTGCTCCACCTGAGCATACAATCTGTTAACCCTTTATATTACATTACATGTATCCCCGAAATGTGTGTCATCTCCCCCCAAATGGGTGTGTTGCCCCCATGTCCCCATGACACAGCCCCTGAGCTGCTTTGCCTCCCCGCTGAGCACAGCAGCGGGGTGTGTGTGTGTGTGTGGATGCTGCTGCTGCAGCAGCTCAGGCAGCCTGCTGCTAGTGACTGGTTATTACCGACTCCTTTTACTCTGCTGCTACTGCACCACCTCTGCCCGCCTGCCCAGAGCCATGAGGTGGGAGTGGTGGACTCCAGTTTGTCTGCTCTTTCCACTACTCTCACACCATCTTCCAACCCAGACTGATTCTTGTCAAACCTCTCTACCCTCTCATGATACAAGAGCTAAGGTCAGTGCGAGTGACGGACACTCGCCCTGCCTTGTTGTGTGCTTCCTCGTCGTCCAACGGCCCCGGCTGGGAGTGGGGTTCGGGGCTGTTGGTCTCTCCTGACATGGCAGGCAGTGTGTGTTTTACATTGATGGTGCCACCAATAGAGCAGCTTGTTACTAAAGGGAGTAGAAAAGCTGCCAGTCCTTGGAGGCTGCTGCACCGCAGTGTCTTAGCGCTCCGCACCCTGGGCTGCCCAGTTCATGGGGCTTTAGCGTGTGTGTTGCAATTCTGGGGGGCTGCTAATGAAAGTCTATAATTGGGGCTTTACAAAGTCAGTCAATCACCACTGTGGTTGTGGAGAAAAGCTTCAGAACACAGGTGCTTTTTGTAATGTACTAGCTATCGGGCGTCACAATAAACTACTACTGCACAGGTGCTTTGTTTGTGCCTCTGGAGTGGATGAGCGAGCACCCACGCAGAGAGCCCTCAATTACTCTTCCAAACATTGGCCCCAGGATGTCATGGGGCGGGCGCTAAACCCTGCTTTTGGAATACCTTAGGTTGGCATTTGAGCCCAGTTTTACTGAGGGCACCAAGTGTAGAGAGGCTGCCATGTGTGTAGGGGTCTGAACAATGGCGGCATCGGCAAATATGGAAGTTTCAAAGGAAAAACCTTATTTGAAGTTTGCCTTTTTTCCTGAGGAGAGCTGCTGTTTAGAGGAGAGCAGGGCCCACGGGGAGAACGAGGCTGGACCTGCCCTTCCCATCATGCACTGGGACCTTGTTTCAGGTCTGTCGTTTTCTTAGCGTGTAAATCTAAGACAGACGTGGGTGTTTAGCTGGGGAATCCACCTTGGAAGCAGCAGGCACAACTCCAATAAGTGGCTGCGCCACTTGCAAAGGCTTTAAGCCCATAATCAAATCCAGGTCTCCAAGTTGCCCTAACTGCTCAATGCTCTTCCCATTGTCTTGGGGCAGCTGCCGTACCCCTGGCCCATGCATGACCGCTCTTGTGAGAGTGGAACTGGCAGGGCCTCGCAGGTTCCACCTAGCAAAGAGCTGGTGCTGTAACGCTGTCGGGGGCCAGGCACCAGGAGCACATTACACCGGGGCTCCGGAGTCTGCACTGGCTGCCTAGAGCTTTCTGGGCACAATTCAAGGGGCTGGTGTTGACCTTTAAAGCCCTACACGGTCTTGGCCCTACACATCTGAAGGACCGCCCGCCTGTCCTTCCATGTTCCAGCGCAGCCCCTGTGGCCAGCCAGGAGTGCCCTCTTCTGCAGGTTCCCTCTACTGCTCGTGTCTGTAGAACAGGGGTGAGCAGGAGGGCGGGCTTGGTCGTTGCCCTGGGTTTGTGGAACTCCCTTCCCCAGAGGTTCACTGGAGCCCAGGCCAAAGCATCTTCCGGAGGCAGCGCGAAACGTATTTTGGTTTAAAAAGGCATTTAGTGGGTGGAGAGGGGTAGCTTTGCTGGTTGGGAGGCTTTGAGGGGGCTGAGGGTTTTGGGGGTGGCGGTGTGGTGGGGTTGGAGAGGGGTGAAGGGGAAGGTTGGGAGGGAGGGGGTTTTGTTGCTGTTTTATGTTTGTTTGTTTTTAACGCTGTTTTTATCTGTAAACTGCCCTGAGCCATTTTGGGAAGGCTGGGGTAAAAAGAAATGAATTTAAATAAGCTGGGTTGTCGTTGCATCCTCTGGATTCTGTAGTGCTAGGGGCTCCGCCACACAGAGATCACAGATGCCGTGAGGGAGGGGAAGTCTTGTTGTTCTGGCAGTTACAAACTTGGTTAATGCAATGCAGACTTCCTGGCGACTGCCTGCATTGGTGTATTTATACCTTGTGCCGTCCTCTCCAGAGAGGCTTGAAATGCAGCGGCTTGCTGATGGGGGTGTAGTTCTTGGCAGTGGTAAGCTGAAGTGTGACTACTACTGTGCTTCTGAAAAGGTCTGGTTAGACACCAAAGCTGAGCTGTAACTGTGCAGTACGTCGGATAACTTCCTGTCAAGAGCCACCCTAGCTGCTACGCCTCCTTCCTCCCCCGCCTGCCAAATGGGAATCCAGAGTCCCAAGCAGGGCTCTCTTTTCATAATCCCCTTTGGTATCTTGCCTGCCGAGTTATTTATGCATTAAACACAAGGAAACTTACTCCATAAAGATTTGATATGATTTAAAGCCTCCTGTTGTGCAACTGCGTGACAGAGGTGTATTTAAAGGGAAATAATTCTTAATATTTTCTGTTGTACAAAATGCCTTGAATTGAGGCAATATCCTAAGCTGGATGGTTAAATATACCCAAACAGCTGAAGAGAAGGCACTGCCCCATTCTGTGGCCTCAAACATCATGGGAATAGCTACTTGGATTGTATTTTTGCAGTAGCTCCTTGGTGTCCCACTCGTGGGCCAGGGTTCTACACAACACTCAAAATGTGGGTTTTCCCCATTACTTCCTCCCTCCAAGAGAGTTGTATGGAGGCAGCTTAACCACGAGACTAGAGAGAACAGGAAGCTGTAGCAGGCAGGGGAAACCCAGGAAGCACTGAGATGGTGGGCCAACCAGTGTGACGTGCAGTGGCTTTGGATCAAACTGCTACAGCTGCAGACTGTAACTGGGTAATGTAACAACAATCCAGTCTTTACTAGTCTGTTGCTACTGACTGGGGATGGGTCGTTGATCAAAATTCTGAGATTCATCTAAATCAAAACTAAGGAAAACCTGAAAGCCTGGTGAACAGTTAAAAGACACCAGAGATCTCGGATGATAAATTCTGTGAGTTTCTCGGAGGCAAAGGCTGGAAAGAATTATAAGGATCATCTAGCCGAACCTCTGCCATAAAATGGTACGGCAAACTCCACCTAATGGTGCCTGCATCAAGACCAGCTTGTAGTGGGGCAATAGCCTCGTTCTGTCCCGTCTTGATCTTAAGGCTTCCAGTGATGGATGATCCACCACATCTTAGGTGAGCTCTTCTGAGGGTTAATTGTCCTTGCTGCTAAATGCGGCCTCTTTCTTCTAGCTTGATCTCTTCTCCTGACTTAACAAAAGCCGTGTATGCCATGCTTTTTTGTCTTTGTTCTTGGCTAACTCAGCTCTCTGCCATTAGCATCAATAGCAATAAGTAGGAATGAGTGTCTTCCTGTAGGGGTGTTATAGCTAGCGTCTCAGTCACTTATGGCAGGACCAAGCCCTCTGGCACCAAAGTCAGAACTGATCTTGTTCTTTCGTTTTTTCCTTCTTGCGGCGCTGGGTAGCAGAGCGGAGAGGTTAAACCCTCTTGGAGGGGAATATTCAGGGTGCGGTACTCCATGCCTGCTCTTGGAAATGTTCTTTTTGTGGCATCTTGAAGGAGATGCTCCAAGTATAAAGTGGCTAGTCTGGGTCTTTCACCTCTCCCTCCCCACCCCCGGACAGAGTTTTGCTGCTTGCAGGCGCGGAATCACTTTCGGAAGGTCGGTGTTGGAATTGTAGGGTGTTCTGCACAAACACGTAACCAAATTATCTGGTTGTAATTTGGTTGTAATACAAAGACGCTTAGTTACTACAAGCAAGGCCTATTTTCTGAATACAGTTCCTCCTACAGCTGCTAAGCTTTAGCAGGCGCAGGCAGCTACCTCGCTTACAAGACTGGGCAAAGCTGCCTGGGATGCAAGGGACCAAGCCAGGTGTCTCTGGGCAGAGAGGCCGGCCATGACAAAGACGCTTCTTTGTGATTGCTTTCAAGACAAATGAGAGAGACGGGGGTGTCTGTCCACGCACATTTATCAGCAGGAGTTGGTCTAATAAAGGATCTCCACTGAACTACTTTGTCTCCATCTCTTGTACTTATCCCTCGTTCCGTGGATTAACCTGCAACTTCTCTTGTCTCGCGGTGATCGCAAAGGACTGGAGGCAGGGAACGGTTCTCCGTTGCCACCGGGCGCAGAACTAGAAATAATGGTCTCAAATTACAGGAAGGGAGATTTCAGTTAGACATCCGAAAAAACTTCCTAAAAGTAAGAGCCGTGCAGTGACCGAGCAAGCTGCCCAGGGGAGGTGGTGTCCGGCTCGGCTCTCCGTGGCCAGAGGGTTTCAAGCAGAGACCGGATGCAGCCCTCTGTTGGGGATGTGGTAGCTGTCGTCATCCTGCCTCCAAGAACGGGGCTGGACTAGATGCCCTCGAGATCCCACCCAGTTCGGACGGTATTTGTTCAGGACTGTTGGGCAGAACGCTTGCAGCTGTTCAGCCCAGCTGCACTTGCCCTTAGATTGATTGTTTGCTGTTGGCATCCTACGCCCTCTTTCTCTGAGCGGGAGGAAGGTGTGCAGGTATGTGCCTGCACTGCAGGGTCGGCTGCGGGACGTGGTGTAGAATCTGAAGAGGCTTAAGCCACAATTTCCAAACCACTCGCTCCAGAGCAGTACAGCTGAAGCCCAAAGTAAGTGTTTTGTGGCTATTGGCCTTAGTGCGAGTTCCCCGTGGAGGTATGATTCTCTATGTTGCTATCGTGTGTGTGTGTGTGTGTGTGTGTGTGTGTATACCCTCCCCCAGCACACACACACACCCCTTTGTATTCCTCTCCCGCCTCCCCTTTCACATACCGCTGGCATTCCTCCGCCGGAGTGCATGGCTCTCTCAGGAGCCCAAACACATTTCATTCCTTGTCAGACGCGCACTCCGAGCCAATGGGGAACTAGGGTCTCGGAGCGAGGCGGCAGCAGCAGCAGCAGAAATATTGCTGAACTGCTCAGGAATGCAGCGCTGGAATGTCTCCATGTGGGATGGCGGGAGAGGAGAGCTTGCTCTGTGCTTCCTCCAGGGGAGCAGAGCTGCCCTGCCCTGCCCTGCCCAGGGCGCGCCCCACCCTGGTCATGTGACCCCCCCCTCCCTGCTAGTGTGGCACTCCCCTTCCCGCCGCACCCCAATGCAGCCAGGGTGGGGTGGATAGTCAGCTGTCCTTGGCATATGTGGCGAAGGCCCACCACCCTGTCCTCCCCTTCACACCCACCCACCGCAGCCTGCTCTCTTTTCACCACCCTCGCTCTCTGCCCTGCTCCTCTGCAGAGCTGGACCCCTCCGCTCCCTCCTCCAGGGCTGGGTCACCATTGGTCCCTGCTGAATGATCATGGGATGGAGTTTACCATCACTCTGACAGCCTGCTAGTCTCTGCTCCCAAGGCGTGACGTAGCCCCTGGGCCGGGAGGGGCTTGGGGGCACAGCCTGGCAGCTCGGTGCCTGTCTGCTGAGTGCATTTCACTGCTTGGGATTACAGAGCCCTGATGGGGCTATTTCCGCACCAGATGTAACTGGCGAAATGCCCCCTTCGTCACAGCCGCCACCTAGGCATCCAGGCGGAGCTGCGGGTCCAGGAGCATCCCCAGACTCCTGGACCCGCAGCTCCACCTGAGAGTTGGGGTGCTCACATTCTCCTCCCAGCGTGGCCCTTGCATAACGTTGGGCCAGTCGCTTCCCCCTCCTGCCAAGGGTGTGTGTGGTCCCGGGGGCCACTCTGAAAGCTTGCACAGGCTCTGAGGGCCACACAGAAGTTGGGGCGGGGATGCTTAAGGGATGCACCCAAGGAAAGAAGGGTCCAGATCATGGAACTGCCCCCTCTCCTTGTTTACTCACCCTCACCCCTGCTCCCTTCCCTGGAGTTCAGGTTTTCAGTGTTTGGGGAGAAGAACTGGATCCAGGAACTGGAAACGGTCCACATAAAAACTGGTTACTGGCTGCATTTGGCCCCCGGCAGGCCTGAGGTTCCCACCCCTGATTTAGACTGTAAGCTCCTTGCAGCAGGGAATGTGCCGCACACGCCTGGCACAAATGGGTCCAGATATCCCCTCTTTCCGCAGACAGTGTAAGGCCTTTCCTGGTGGGTAAGGATGGGCTTATACTGTTTTAATGGTTGTTTGTTGTATATTTTAATGTGTTAAACTGTTGTGAGCCGCCCCAAGATACCTGAGGCAGGAGGGGGTGGCATATAAGTTTTAATAATAATAATAATATAATAAATAATATCATCATTGGAGTTGTAAGCTCTTCCATACTGCACAAATTAAATGGCCCTGAGCCCAGCGCAGGGGAACGACTGACTGGCAGAGGCCTCTCTGGATTCCTGGGGCGTAACGGGGATCTGTGGGATAGTGTGGAGCGCCAGTGCCTGCAGAATGCAAACACCAGTGGTTTAGCTAGCGACAGGGAGAAACCCCCTGCTCCTGTCCCAGTCCCCGCTGGGCTGCTGCATGCTGTCGTCTGTGCTGGCTCCATGGCTCTGGGGCAGTGACCCCTTTTTCTTTCCAAGCTCTTAATATCCCGTCACTCCAAATTGGGGGCAGACTCTGCCTCTAAGTGTTTTGCTAACTGCCAGGTCGGCGCCAGGTGCTGCCGGGCACACGATTTACTTTGACGCTGCTTCTGAGAGGCAGACTGTCCAATGGTCAGAGGGAGCACCAGTGGCTGGGATTCCTTGGTCTTGGTTGGCTCTGCCCCTGGTGGTGACGCCAAGGTGATGGATGGGCCAGGAGCCACTAGACAGACAGGAGCATCCACAGGAGAAGCTAAGCAAGAGACAGAAAGGGCAGGAGCCAGACAGGTACGGCACGCCCAAGATGAGGCCGTACTGTGCGTGGTTAAACAACAGAGAGGTGGAAGGATATCTTTTATTGGACCGGCAGCTGTTTGGTGAAAAGGAGCAAACTCTCGGGAGGGGAGAAATAAACTCTCCGTTTTCACAATGGAGAGGAGTAAAGCTGGTGCCTCGGGGTCTGTACCAGAATGAGAGGCAAGGTGGAGATTTGGTGTGACGACCTTACCTGCTGAATTCAGCAACTTCAAGCAGAGTCTGGCACGAAGGATTTTCATTGTGCTTCGGTCGGGCATCTCTTTCAGGTTTTTGGTGGTTCGAGGCTTTGTTTAGGCTATAAATAGCACCAATCAAACAAGCAAATATAATTATTATTATTCGCGCCAGCAATGTACCTGGCGCTTTTCAGAGTAGTTGGATAGACACGGTCCCTGCCCTAGGGCTTACAATCTGAACTGAACTCTCATTTTGGGATGTGGGTCCTAATTGCCAGGCCTTGGCCCTACTCAGTGTGCCGTTAGTATCACAAGTACAAAATGGGCTACTGGTTTAATCTCTAGCTGGGCCCAGTGCTGTTTAACATAGTCAGAAATGAGGTGGGGAATGTGGTGGCCAAACCCTACACATTATTCAAGCTAGAGAAGTCCCAGATACCTACATTACTCTGTCCTATGTAAAAAATAACCCTGACTCCCCACAGTGCTGGGTTCTAAGTTAAGCTTTACCATTCAGATCTAGGAGTCACGGAGTCAATGAGCAGTGGTGTCCAAAAAGGCAGGCAGAGTGCTAGGTATTACTGGGGACAGGACAGAAAACTGGCAAAAGGCCTGGTGCCCCCGTGGCTTGAGTACTGAGCAGTCCTGGTCGCCCGGTCTCAAAAGGATGTAGGCGTGGAATTGGGAAACTGCATGGGCGGTCTCCGGCGTGTCGTCTTGTATGTTTCGACAGCCCCCGCTCACAGGTTTACCGTGACCAGTCTGATCCACAGGCAGGCGTTCTTCCCCACTGTACTTCGCCCACCTCACTCCCCTTCTCAGTATCCTGCCCCCTGTCATGACTCTCCGCCACGGTGAACCATGGGGAGAAGCAGCCTCCCCCCCCCCCCCCACCTGTTCTTTCTTCCAGGCTCTTATGACTCCAGGGGGTGGTCTAGTGCTTGCTTTCCCTGCCCACCCCTGGGGGTTCATCACTGGGTTTATACCTGCCAGCACTTGGTGGCTGGAAATACCCTTTTGCTGTGCACATAATGCTGGGTTTACTGAGCAAATTGCACACTTTGAGCGCCTATAGGAGAAATTGAAAGCAGAAGTAAAATTTGAGATCAGAAGCAATCAGTGTTTGCATGTTGTCAACATGGTTTCTTGCATCCATGGCTCTCAGCGATGTACAGGCAGGGAGCAGCACATGGTTTTATTGTGGTCTTGCCTGCTGTGGTGGTGGATATCCCCCTCGGTTCGCATAAAACCCCATCCCATCCATTGAATGCAATGGCTCGGAAAGAGCACGCGTTGGGCACGGGCTGCCAACCAGGACGAGCTCAGTGAATGCATGTTTGAAAGTGACGCGGTGGGCTTTTAAGGCAGACGTTACATACGCAGCGTCCACCAGGGAGAGCGGAGAGAAGGGCCGGAAGTGGTCACTCCTCGGAACACTCTAGACTTTTCATCCACAACTCTCTTATGGTGCCGGCGGACCTGTACACAGAGGCTGCACACAATCTCATTGACAGGATGCAGACATTTGCCCACACGGTGAGCTCCGCGTGCTCCAAGACCCCACCGTGAGTGGCAGCTGTGTATCGGGCGGGGGGGGGGCAGGCAGGTGGACACCTACCTGGTGTGGGCTGTCGTCTTGTTTGTTAAGCAACCAAAGAAGATGATGGCGTGACGTGACGTCCGTATGAGGAGAGGCTGAAAAGATTAAAACTCTTCGGTTTAGGAAAGAGGTGACTGCAGAGGCGGGGAGGGATACGAGGTCTTAGACGATCACGAGCAATGTAGAGTAAGAGACGGGGAGCTGTTGTTTGACCCACCTCAAATACTAGACGTAGGGCACACCCCAAGAAACTAATACACAGCGGGTTTAAACCAAACCAAAGGAAACATTTTTCCACCCAATGCACAATTCACCTGTGGAACTCAGTGCTAGCGGGGGTTGCTGTGAAGGCCAGGGCCCTGCTCTTTAATCTTTACCTCTCGGATTTGTACAACTATATGCGGGAAGTGGACACCCATGCTCCAAAAGTTGATGATGTTCAGTTACAGTTTCTACAGTTTGCTGACGACATTGTGTTTATTGCACAAACCGAGGCAGGCATCAAGAGGGCATTGGAAAAGTTCCACGATTACTGTGAAATCAGTGGCCTGACCTTGAATTTCCAAAAGACCAAAGTTTTGATTGTGGGGAAACGAACAGTACCCCCCCAGTTGGCAATTGAGGGCTGGTAGGGTAGAGTTGGTTAATTCATTTAACTACTTAGGGTTGACTTTTCATGCCAGGGGCACATGGAATGCCCATGTGCAGAGGAGAGCTAGGATTGCTATGCGGGCTGTCCACCCCTTGTTGAGGGCATGTAAGATCTCCAAGGGGGTTCCTTTCTCGGCCTTACTTAAGGTATATAAGGCAAAGATTCCCCCGACTTTGCTTTTTGGCGTTGAACTCACCCCTTTTGCTGCTACCCTCCCGTTGGAAAGAGTGCAGAATTTATTCCTGAGACGGTTATTGGGGGTTCCAACAAGTGTCCCAGGGGCAGTCCTGAGGGCAGAGGTGGATACCCCCTCTATTGTTTCTCTTGCGAGGAAAGCATATGCCAATTACTGGCTGAGACTCATAACTTTGCAGGAGTCCGCTTTACCCTTGCAGTACTTTAGGGAGGAGCTTCTATATCATGGCCCACGGCCATATCCTTGGCTCATATTTTTGGGCCACCTGCTTAGGGAAGCTGGATTCTCTTCAGTACTTCTATGGGAAATCGATTATTGCTATTAAGGCTGAGATTTTGCAACGTATTCATGATATCTCTGCTCAGGAAGATATCACTGAGTTGGGTTCATGGAAAGTGGCACCTCTTCTAAATTCCTTTAAGACTCGGGTCTTTTTTGAACCTTATTTGGATGTTTTGACCAATCCCAGGCTGCGGTGAGCATATACGCTTCTTCGCTGGCATTGGGTCAAAATGGCGATGACTGACGGCAAGTATGATCGTATTCCTTGAGAGCACAGATTGTGCGCCTGTCGTAAACAAGAAGTTGAGGATATCGAACACTTTTTGCTGAGGTGTCCTTATTTTGATGTTTTACGAGCAACTTGGTTATCTCCCTTAATATCCCTGGAACGTGGACTGGGGCAAAGTGACTGCTTCTTTATTATTATTATTATTATTATTATTATTATTAACAAACATTTATATAGCGCCAGCAGTGTACCTGGCACTTTACAAAGTAATAAAATAGACACGGTCCCTGCCCCTAGGGCTTACAATCTGAGAGACAGGAGCTGGGGGAGAGACTTAGGAAGGGGAACAGAGGGAGAGACAAGGGGTCTAACATTCATGAAGATGCGAGGTCTCAAGTGCACGTACTTGGCTTGGTTACGATGAGAATGACAGCAGGCAGGTCCATGTTGCAAGGATAAGGGTAAACCGATCGTAGGTATAGGAATAGTGGCTCAGCAGGATAAAGAGTCAGACAGAGCAGAGCGAAAGAGGTGAGTTTTAAGGAGAGATTTGAAGGTATGAAGGGAGGGGGCAAGGCGGATGTGGACAGGGAGGGAGTTCCAGGCATGGGGGGCAGCAAGTGAGAAGGGACGAAGGCGCTTAGGGGAGCAGGGAAGGCGTGGAAGGGTGAGAGAAGGGACAGAGGAGGAGCGAAGTGCACGGGCTGGAGTATGGAGGGCGATAAGTGCAGAGAGGTAGGGGGGAGCAAGGTTGTGAAGAGCTTTATAGGTGAAGACTAGGAGCTTGTGCAGGATTCGTTCAGGAAGGGGAAGCCAGTGAAGCGAAGAGAGGAGGGGCTGCACATGGTCGAAGCGACTGGCGAGGTAGATGACCCTGGCAGCAGAGTTTTGGACAGAGATGAGGGGAGAAAGGTGAGACCGGGGAAGGCCAGTGAGAAGGAGGTTACAGTAATCGAGGCGAGAGATGACCAGAGCATGAACAAGAGTTTTGGCAGACGAGACAGAGAGAAAAGGGCGAATCTTAGCAATGTTATGGAGGGAGAAGCGACAGGATTTAGCAACAGAGTCAATGTAGGGTTTAAAAGAAAGGGGTGAGTCAAAGATGAAGCCTAGGCTACGGGCTTGGGGGACAGGCAGGATGGTGACTCCATCAATAGTTATTGACAGTGAGGAAGGAGAGGAAGGATGAGGGGGGAAGATAAGGAGTTCAGTTTTAGCCATGTTGAGTTTGAGTTGACGTTGAGACATCCAGGTAGAGATGTCAGAGAGACAGTTGATGAGACGAGCTTGAACAGAGGGAGAGAGAGAGGGAGTAGAGAGATAGAGTTGAGTGTCATCAGCATAGAGGTGGTATTGGAAGCCATGGGAGGCAATGAGTTTGCCTAAGGATGAGGTATAGATCGAGAAGAGGAGAGGGCCAAGAACAGAGCCTTGAGGAACACCAACTGAGAGGGGGAAGGAGGAGGAGGCGGAGTTGGAGAGAGACACATTAAAGGAGCGGTCAGAGAGGTAGGAGGAGAACCAGTTATGGACAGAGCCACAAAAGCCAAGGGAGTGAAGGGAATCCAGCAAGAGTGAGTGGTCAACAGTATCGAAGGCAGCAGAGAGATCAAGGAGGACAAGAATGGAATAGAGACGTTTAGATTTAGCCACCAGAAGATCGTTGGTGATCTTAGCGAGAGCAGTTTCAGTAGAATGAAGGGGGCGGAAGCCAGATTGGAGGGGGTCAAGGGAGGAGTTGGAGGATAGGAAGTCAAGGCAGCGGGAGTAGACAACACGTTCAAGCAGCTTGGAAGCAAAAGGAAGGAGTGAGACAGGACGATAGCTAGAAGGGTCAGAGGGGTCAAGAGTGGACTTTTTGAGAATAGGAGAGACTGTGGCATGTTTGAAGGCAGAAGGGAAAGAGCCAGTAGAGAGGGAGAGGTTGATGATGTGCAGGAAGGAAGGGGCGACAGTGGGAGTAATGGAGGTGAGGAGGCGGGAAGGAATGGGATCAAGGGGGCAAGTGGAAGGGTTGGAGGAGGAGAGCAGAGAGGAGATTTCCTTAAGGGAGGCAGGGGAGAAGGAGGACATGAGAGAAGGAGGGGGAGGAGGGAGAGGGGTGGGAGTGGGAAGAGAGGAGTGGGAAGCGATGTCGAGGCGGATCTTGTCTATCTTGGAGGTGAAGAAGGAGGCAAGATCCTGAGCAGAAAGGGAAGAAGGAGGGGGAGGACAGGGAGGCTTGAGGAGGGAGTCAAAGGTAGAGAACAGGCGGCGAGGGTCCCGAGAACAGGACTCAATGCGGGAGGCATAGTAGTGTTGTCTAGCAAGGGAGATAGCAGAAGTAAGGGTGGAGAGACAGAATTTGAAGTGAAGGAAGTCAGCGTGAGAATGGGATTTGCGCCAGAGTCGTTCAGCAGCACGAGTGCAAGAACGGAGGTGGCGGATACTAGGGGTGAGCCAAGGACGGGGGTTGTGGGAGAAGGCAGGGCGGGAAGAGAGAGGGGCATGGGAGTCAAGTGTGGAGGAGAGAGAGGCGTTGAGAGCAGAGACAGCGGAGTCAGGGGAGGAGGAAGAGAAGACTGTAGGAAGAAGGGGAGAGAGAGAGGAGGCAAAGTCCAGGGGATCAATAGCTTGAAGGTCACGGAAGGGGCGTAGAGAAGGGGAAGAGGAGGGGGGACAGTGGGAAATGTTGAAAGAGGCAAGGAAGTGGTCTGATATAGGATGAGGATCGAAGGAGAGATCAGCGACAGAGCAGTTTCTAGAGAGGACAAGATCAAGAGAATGGCCATTAGTATGGGTGGGGGAGTTGGTCCAAAGGTGGAGGTTGAAGGAGGAGGCTAGGGAGAGGAAGCGAGAGACTGAGGGCTGAGATGGGTCATCAACATGAATGTTGAAGTCACCAAGGATGAGAGTGGGGATATCAACAGAGAGGAAGAAAGTGAGCCAGGACTCAAAGTCAGAAAGAAAGGAGGAGAGAGGACCAGGGGGACGGTAGATGACAGCAACACGTAGATGGAGGGGGGAGTAGAGGCGCACGGAGTGAGCCTCAAAGGTATGGAAGGAGAGAGAGGGGGGAGGAGAAATTGGTTGGAACTGACAGGATTTAGCAAGAAGGAGGCCCACCCCAGCACCCCGTCCTTCAGGGCGGGGTTGGTGAGAGAAGGAGAGACCCCCCCACAGGAGAGGGTAGCAGGCGTGACAGAGTCCGAGGGAGTGATCCAAGTTTCAGTAAGGGCAAGGAACTGGAGGGAGCGAGAGAGCTTCTGTTACTTAATGTCGCTTACTCACAAGGATGCTATAGTGGCCTTGACTTCGTATACCTATTTGACATCTAAGGAAAGACTCCTAATTCAAGCAAAACGCTCTAGAAGCTGGGAGCTGAATTAAGCCACTCGAGCAAGGGTCTTTATGTGACAGTTGTGAAGTCGATCTCCAGGTCTTGGTATTAGTTTTGCTATAGTTTAGCTGTATGAGTTCACTGCTTGGGATACTGGGGTGTTAGATGGGGGGGATAGTGGATTATTCCTGTGCCAGATATTTCTGATTCCATACTGGCCCGTGTGGGATAATCTGTAAGATTATATATATTATTCTGCTGTGTTGATAATTTTTATATTTTATACTCTCAACTGTATTGTATTTTAGGGACTGAGGATGTTTTAATTTGGCCCTTTTCGAGGAGCGTATTATTATTGTATTTGTATTGCATTGTATGTTGTACGTTTGTTTGTTTTGTCTTATGTTGGCCATGGCGTGAACCAGTGCCGAATAAATAAATAAAATAAAATCAGTGAAGGCCAGGGACTGGATGCATTTTGTGGAGGGTGGGCTGCTCAGTGGTTTGAGAGAGCTTTGAATGGGAGACAGCACACCCCACCGAGAACTGCTCCGTCACAAAGTTGGTGTCAGCTCCCTTCCAGAGAGGTTTAGCTGTAACCGCTGCTGCTGTCCCTGGTGCCGTGCAGCTAGCCTGCCTGTCTGCTGGAGTCCAGAGCTGCATGTCTTGTTGAGGCTGACGGCAGCTGCCTCCGCCGTGCCTGCCTGCTGCTGGAGTCCAGAGCTGCATGTCTTGTTGAGGCTGACGGCAGCTGCCTGCGCCGTGCCTGCCTGCTGCTGGAGTCCAGAGCTGCATGTCTTGTTGAGGCTGACGGCAGCTGCCTGCGCCGTGCCTGCCTGCTGCTGGAGTCCAGAGCTGCATGTCTTGTTGAGGCTGACGGCAGCTGCCTGCGCCGTGCCTGCCTGCTTCTGGAGTCCAGAGTTGCATGTCTTGTTGGGGCTGACGGCAGCTGCCTGCGCCGTGCCTGCCTGCTGCTGGAGTCCAGAGCTGCATCTCTTGTTGGGGCTGATGGCAGCTGCCTGCGAGCAGAGTGGCCTGAACTGGCTACAGTCTTGCTTTGGGTCCTGGCAGCTCACATTGCATTGCATGCTGGGAACTCGTTCTGTTGTTGGCACAGCCCGGGGTTGTCCCCCTGACCCTGCTTGACCGGCTGGGGAAGGCTCTGCAGCTCCGTCCCACTCCGGCTCTAGTTCATCAGGCTGATGCGTGGGTGGCTGTTCCCTCTTATTGTGCCCTTGTGGCAGGGAGGGTGAAGCCCCACTGCCCCACCCATCTGTGTCCTGCTCAGCTGCACCTGTCCCTTCTCTGCTGGTGCTCCGCCCCTCCAGCTCCCCACTCCCCAGCTCCCCCTCGGCTTCACTTCAATTCAACAATGCATTATTGGCGTGAGAAGTGACCTGGGGGGCAGCTAAGGGGCTGGGGCAGGTCAACCCTTGGTTGTTACTGTCTCTGCTTCTGCCTCCAGCAAGTGACATTGGCGTCCCGCCGCAAGGCTGCCTGCCACAGCTGATTGCCAGAGCCTTGTGCATGTGGCGGGGGAGTCTCTGCCTGCCCTGCTGCAACCCCAAATGGCTGGAAGCAAAGTGCTGCCCGCTCTCGGAGGGCAGAGTTGGAAGGCGCGCTGCCCAGCCTAGAGCCCAGTAGCTAGAGCTTCTCAAGATGAGGGGAGGTGGGTAGAGATGGCCCTGCGGCAGCTAAGCCTCCAGGGCAATAATCCTGAATGTTAACAAATCATGAGCCAAGCGCTAAGATTTCTACAAAATTATTATAAACCTTGTGCTCTTTATTACGTGCCGCCGCCTTTATAAGCTTTTTCAGCCTATGCCAAAAGCCTGTTTCAAAACCATTTAATCTCCCATCTTGGGGGTTTAGGCTTTAAGAAACTCCAGGAATTGTGAAACTTGAGTTAATAAAACTGTGTGAGTCAGTGGTTTGGAGAAATTGCCACAGAGGCCAGTTCCCCAGTCTATCAGGGGTAGGGTGCTGTGTGTGTTCTGCATTTCCACTGGGGCCTGGTTCAGCAGCGGCATAGCTGCACAATGAATTAATCCCCACCCCATGGTTGGTGCCCTTCTTGGCTGTGGTGACGGGCTGTGACAGAGGGGATTGAGCCATGACAGAGGGGGTTGAGACCTCCTCTCTTTGCTTCACTGGCTTCCCCTTCCTGAACGAATCCTGCACAAGCTCCTAGTCTTCACCTCTAAAGCTCTTCACAACCTTGCTCCCCCCAACCTCTCTGCACTTATCGCCCTCCATACTCCAGCCCGTGCACTTCGCTCCTCCTCTGTCCCTTCTCTCACCTTTCCACGCCTTCCCTGCTCCCCTAAGCGCCTTCGTCCCTTCTCACTTGCTGCCCCCCATGCCTGGAACTCCCTCCCTGTCCACATCCGCCTTGCCCCCTCCCTTCATACCTTCAAATCTCTCCTTAAAACTCACCTCTTTCGCTCTGCTCTGTCTGACTCTTTATCCTGCTGAGCCACTATTCCTATACCTACGATCTGTTTACCCTTATCCTTGCAACATGGACCTGCCTGCTGTCATTCTCATCGTAACCAAGCCAAGTACGTGCACTTGAGACCTCGCATCTTCATGAATGTTAGACCCCTTGTCTCTCCCTCTGTTCCCCTTCCTAAGTCTCTCCCCCAGCTCCTGTCTCTCAGATTGTAAGCCCTAGGGGCAGGGACCGTGTCTGTTTTATTACTTTGTAAAGTGCCAGGTACACTGCTGGCGCTATATAAATGTTTGTTAATAATAATAATAATAATAATGTCCTCCAACCTTCCCAGACTGCTTCCCTTGTTAGCGGGAAGCAGCTGTGCGAGTGCGCTGCCCCTGGAACTGGGTGGCATGCCGGATGGGCATCGGGACATTCCCCAGTTCAAGTTCCCTTTGTGCCCCCATGCTGCTATCTCAAGAGTTAGATCTCCAAGCACCCTGGGCCATGTGACTCTGCTGAGCTAGGCCAGACCAGGCCTGTTCCTCCTAGAGCTGGTTCCAGGGCTGCCCCATAACCCATTGGGGGGCTACAAAGCAGTTTGAAACTAAGACTATTTCTAGTCTTGCCCCCGAAGGCAAGACTAGAACCAGTAGCTCAAATTACATGAAAGCAGATTTTGGCTAAACGTTAGGAAGAACATCATAACAGTAAGAGCTGTTTGGCAGTGGAACTGTCGGGGGGGGGGGGCGCTTTCCTTCGCTGGAGGTTTTCAAACAGAGACTGGAGAAGGGGGGTTGAACTAGATGACCTCTGAGATCCCTTCCAACGCTATGATTCTATGAACTGGGTGACAATCACCAGGTACAAATTCTGCCCCTGAGGTCACGGTGGGGCTGCAGAGTCTCCGGCATGCTGACCTCGTCTGCCAGCCTCCCCTGAAACCCTTCTTCTCTCCCAGAGTCCTGGCAGCTCCTGCCTCTCACCCAGTCACCCCTCCACCTCCCCATGGCGGCATCTGCTTCCCCCCCATAGGCCAAGGTTGGGGCTTGCGGTATCGCTGACACACGATGGAAGAGGCAGATCTGTGGTTGCAGGGTGGGGAGTGGAGTCAGGCAGCTGGGGGAGGAGGTGTCTGAGTGACCCATCATCTGGAAGGGGAAGCAAACTTGAGCAACAAGATCCTTTGGCCAAGCAGGATGGACAGGCCCTTCCAATGGCAGCATTAAGCTGATCTGGGAGACCCCGGGGTCGTCCTCTGCCTGCGCCGATGCCCACCGCCCCTTTTCCTCCTGCTCAGGCACTCGGGTCTCCCCAGGGGAAGGCACCAGACTTGGGGCGCTTCCCTCTCTACCAACCCTGGTGGTCAGCAGCCCCTCTCATGCAGCCCAGCCAATTGGCCTCCTCATCCAGCCCTTCTACAACCCCTTCTTCCCCTGCTTCTTGGAGCAGGCTACCGTACTTTCCCAGTCTTGCATCTGCCAAGCCTGCTGTTTGCCCTAAAAGGGATTGGAGTGGATTCCCTCCTGCCGACTAGAGGTGAGAGAGACCCTGCTGTAGCCTATTCCCTGACGCGGAGACATCCCTCATTACTTCCTTGTCTCCTCGGTCTGGAGTCACATGGGAACCAGAGCCCCAGAGATGGACAAGTTTGGGCTGCAAGAATGTAGGAGCCGCGTAGCGGCTTGTGTTCCTGGCAGTTGCCAGGGGCAAGAAGCCCCAGTAACAGTCCCTCCTGTGGGAGGCGTTCCCCTAACCCTGTCGTCATGAGGCAAGGAAAATAAGGGACTCCCGTTCACCTGCTCTCTCCTATCCCCTTGGCAGTGTGTGTCGCCTGGTTAGCTAACCCCTCCGGGGGGCTGGGGCTCAGCTCTCCCCCATCAGGCCTGTCCCAAGGTGCTTTTGCAGTGGCCCCTGCTGGAGGAGGCCTTGTCTGGGAAGCTTTGAGCAGGGCGTGCAAAGGCTGAGGGGTTGGTTTTCCTCCTGTGGTTTCTGTGTCATAGCAGTTTTCATTTATAATTTGTTCCATCTTTCCCCTAATCTAATCAGCCTTAGGCTTCTTGCAGGCTAGCTTCCTCCCGCCGTTGCACTGGGTGAGGGCTGCAGTTCTCCTCCCCCCTCCCTGCCCAGAGACCTGACCGCTTTAATTAGAAGGAGCATCTGTAACACAGAGCGAGCGAGTCAGTGATCCCCATTTGGATAAGAGAAATCCTAGAATCTAGGAGTTGGAGGGGACCTTGGAGGTCATCTAGTCCAGCCCCCTGCTTGATGGCAGGAGGACGACCGCCTCTGTGTGAAACCCTCCAGCGATGGGAGCCTTCGATCTCCCTAGACCGCTTGTTCCATCGCCGCTCGACTCTGACTGCTGGGATGTTTTTTCTAGCTATCTGACTGGAAGCTGAGTTGGTAAATGCTCTGTCCGTTGCGCTGAGAAGGAAGGGGCTTCCTGTAGCCAAGGGCAACCGACAGGCTGCAGAGGAAGCTCCGAGAGGTGTGACCATTGTCATCGTCCATTCTGTCTTGAAAACCCTCCCCATTGTGTGTCTTGCCAGCCCTGACCTCCGGGGCGGGAGGAGAACGCCAGGCCGCAGCTCTGCCCCAGGACAGTGAGCCATTCAGCCCATCCCAGACAATTCCCCCTTGCCCAGCATTTGGCTACTCCCCCGCCCTGACTGAGGTGGCCATAAGGGCACCAGGACAGGTAATCAGGAGACTGGGAGGCCACAGCTCTAGGGATGGGGTTTCTGCAGGCTAGGCTGTCTGTGAGCAATAGGAGCATGTCTGGGGGGAGGGGGAGGGAGCGGAGACACTCTCTCCCTAAACCATGTCACAAGCTGGAGGTCCGCACACCCCCACTTTACCAGGTTTGAGTGACTCAGTTTCCCTCGCATACAGCCCACTTGAATCAGTTTTTCTCTCTGGCTGATTCAGTCCTGAAGCAGGGACAACCCCTTTGTCACCCAAGGGCCCGATCCTTCCCGTTTACAGACTCTTTATTCTCTGGGTTCACGAGAGTTTGAAGACTCACGTGGCTCATTGTGTTTCCATAGTTAGACACACACACTTTGGGGGAGTTTCCCCTGGACCTTGACACCCGCTCGGTCGATGATCTCGTAGCCTTCTGGAACACCTTGTTGGCTGAGACCATTGACAGAGTGGCTCCCAGGCGTCCGCTGCCCTCCCGAAACTCCCGCAAGTCTCCTGGGTTTACTGAGGGCCTGTGGTGTTTGAAGCGGGAGAGCAGGTGGTTAGAGCGACGGTGGCGCCGGACTCACGACCAGTATGATCAATCGCAGCACAAGAGCAGTTTAAAGGCCTATGCTATGGTGGTGCAGGCAGCAAAGAAGCAGTTCTTTGCTGCCATTATTGCATCTGCAAAGTCACGTCCAGCGGAGCTTTTCCAGATGGTGAAAGGTTTGGTCACGCCTGCCTGTCTCCGCCTGGACCTGGAGCAATCCAGTGACCGCTGTGACCGGTTCATCAAGTACTTTGTAGATAAGATCACTCGCATCTGCCACGATTTCGGTTCCGGTTATTGCAGAGGATCATCTTGGGGCTATGGATGCCCTGTCCTGTCCTGTTTTGTGGGATCAGTTTTGGATGGTGGCGCCTGCCAATGTGGAGTCCTTGTTGGGATCTGTTCGTGCCACCACCTGTGAACAAGATCCTTGCCTGTCCTGGCTGGTGAAAGCCAGTCAGGAGACGTTACGGCCTTTGCTGGCTGGGGTGGTTAGTGCCTCCCTTCGGGAGGGCAGGGTGCCTGACTGCTTAAAGGAGGCTGTGGTTAGACCCAGGCTCAAGAAACCATCTCTTGACGCTGATGCTCCTGCCGGTTATCAGTCGGTCTCTAACCTTCCCTTTTTAGGGAAGGTTATTGAACGGGCTGTGGCACGGCAGCTCCAAGGACATCTGAACCGCATCGGTTTCCTTGACTCCTCTCAGTCCGGGTTTCAGCCTGGGTATGGTACGGAGACTGCATTGGTGGCCTTGGTTGACGATCTCCGTCTGGCGTTGGACCAGGGTCATCAGACCTTACTGGTCCTGCTAGAACTTTCAGCTGCGTTTGACACAGTCGATCATGAGGTGTTGGTGACTCGCCTGTGGGACCGTGCCGGGATTGGCGGGATGGTCTTGGACTGGTTTCGTTCATTCCTGGCTTGGAGAACTCACCAGGTGGTCTTGGGGGAGTTTACGTCTTCCCCCCGGGACCTCACGTGTGGAGTCCCGCAGGGTGCCATTCTGTCCTCCCTCTTGTTTAACATCTATATGCAGCCGTTAGGGGAGATCGTGAGGGGGTTTCAGGGCATGCAGTGCTATCAGTATGCTGATCACACTCCGCTCTACCTCTCCTTTTCCATCGACCCAGACCATGCAGTCTCCTTATTTTCCCAGTGCCTGTCAGCTGTGGAGGCTTGGAGGAGGTTGAGCCATCTGC
>QEPC01003611.1:590736-606548 GCA_003113815.1 Sphenodon punctatus
CCCTCCCTGTGCACACTCAGCCCCCTGCCCACTCAACTGCTTTGCTCCCCCCAGCCACACTCAGCCCCCTTGCACCCTCGCCTGCTGTACTCCCCTCCGCATGCACACTCAGCCCCCTTGCACACTTGCCTCCCCGTGCACTCAGCCCCCCTGCACACTCGTCTGCTCTGCTCCCCTTCCCGTGCACACTCGCCTGCTCTGTTCCCCCCCTGTCACCGAGGTTGGGGTCCCTCTTTCTCTTTGGGAAGTTCCCCAATCTCTCACCAGGCCAGCCACAACCCAGTTGCCTGTGCCCGCGTGGGTCCCCACGTGATCAGAAAACCTTCACTGCAATCAGGGAGCTTTCAGAGGTCCGCACCTCCCAGAAACGCCTCGCCTTGATCTCCCAGCCCAGCCGTAACGCAGAGAACGTTCTCTGACCACCTGTAGCTTGGGAGACTTCGCAGTGGGGTTGTCTTATATGAAAAAGGTCCATCTAGACTCTCGCTTAGATGAGAGTATTCCCAAGTGAATTCCCCAAGGCCAAATAAAGACACAAGCATGCTAGGCTTGATTTATAAGGCTTATATTAAATCAATATAAATACAAGGCCGTTGATCAAATAGTGCAAATATGTAAAACAAACATAAAGTACATGCATTCTAAGATACACAGCGTATCTTGCGGTTTTGATGTCCAAGCCAGGCCCAAGTCTTTTAAAGAGACTATGAGAGTCCTTAGTTCATGTTTGTAGCAGCTCTTCTGCTGAGCTGTTCTCTCCTTCAAGTCCAAGATGGAAGTGAGCCAATTCTTGAAGAAGAAGCAGTCGTCTTCTTCCTCCCAGGAGGCTTAGGTCACTTCCTCTGTCTCCTGGCTATTGTCATTGTAACAAGGTGGCAGGGCGGACCTGGCCGTTGCTTGACAATAAACTGCCCACTTGTTATAACAAAGGGAATCTCTCCCCCAACTCTGGCAGCTGGTTTCAGTATATTGCTCCCACTGAGCTTACAATCTGTTAACCCTTTATATTACATTACACGTATCCCCGAAATGTGTGTCATCTCCCCACAAATGGGTGTGTTGTCCCCATGACACCCGGGTGTAGCCCTGCAGCGCCATTGGGACTGAGCTCGCCCCCCTCGTACTCAGGCCCCCCTGCACACTCACCTACTCTGCTTCTCTCCCAACCCCCACCCCATCCCAACCTCACCTGCTCTCCGTCATGCTGCGCCCTCCTTGCCCCCCCCTCACACCCTCTCCCACTCCGATCCCCCCTTACAGCAGGCAGATGAGAGTCTGAACTTTGAGGAGCAGATTTTAGAAGCCGCCAAGTCCATCGCCGCAGCGACCAGCGCCCTGGTGAAAGCCGCCTCAGCAGCGCAGCGAGAGCTGGTGGCCCAAGGAAAGGTAATGAGTGGGGGGCCAGGCCGGGATTGGGTTCAGTGGGGCTGTCTCCCAGAGATCCCTCTTGCCAGAGCCCCCCCGTTGCTCCCCCTTTGCATACGAGGGTGCGTAGAGGAGCCCCGTTGAGTGGGGCAGGAGGAAGGTTGGGGCACGTCCATGTTGCCTGCCAGACGGGAGGCGTCGGGCACAAACACAGAAACTTCTTATTGGGGCGGGGGGGGGGACTTAGGGGTGCAGCCCACTGGAAAGCAGATGCTTCAGCCAGAAGCAAGGGAGCTTGCTTGCTGTCGCCTCCGCTCGAGCAGGGCGGATCTCTGGCCAGGAAGTCTCCGGGGTCGCTCACCCCAGGTCTCTTCTGCCAGGTGGGCGCCATCCCGGCCAACGCAGTGGATGATGGACAGTGGTCCCAGGGGCTCATTTCAGCCGTGAGTATGAACGTGCCCAGCAGTGAGGGGGGGAAGCAGCCGCAGGTCTGCTCCCTCGTGCGCCCCGCCCGCTCTTGGGATGGGCCGTAGTGGTGGCTCCTTCTCTTCCCCCTACGGCCCCAGCTCAGCTGGCCTGGGCCTCACCCCCCTTCTCCCTCTCTCCTGCCAGGCCCGGATGGTAGCAGCCGCCACCAACAACCTGTGCGAGGCTGCCAATGCAGCGGTGCAAGGCCACGCCAGCGAGGAGAAGCTAATCTCCTCAGCCAAGCAGGTGGCCGCCTCCACCGCACAACTCCTCGTGGCCTGCAAGGTGAAGGCCAACCAGGACTCAGAAGCCATGAAGCGGCTGCAGGTGAGTCCTGCTCCCTCAGGGGTCTGGTCTGGCCACCGTCCGTGACAACTGGTAACGATCAATAGTGTGCAGGGGGCACGGGACTGGGGGCTGGGCAGGGCTTCCAAAAACCTGGGGGTGGTGTTTCCCCCATGGGAATCGCCTGTGGGTCTGGCTTGATGAAAGCGCAGAGTCCCAGCGGCACCCACAGCAGGAGCAGAGCGGTCAGTGGGGCAGTGTGTCTGCGGCTCCTGCTATGACCCGCAGGGAGTGCTCGTGAGCGGGGGGCAGGGAGTGCTCGTGAGCGGGGAGTGCTCGGGGGCGGGGAGTGCTCGGGGGCGGGGCGGCGGAGGGGGGAGTGGGTTTCTCTGGCCGCCAGCAGAGGGCACTCAGGAGCATGCATCATGCGAGGAGGCCCTGGGGTCTGTGCTGGCAGTGGGTGACGCTGCTCTGGCTCTCTGTGTTTGGGCAAGGCTGGCTACCCACTGGGCACGCTGCTGGGGCTGCCCCTCCTAAATGCTGCCTGTTGGTGGGTATCCAAGGTGAGCCCTGCTGCTCTGTCACGTGGCCCTGGGGGCGGTATTTATAGGGCATGAATCACAGCTGGCGGGATTAACAAACCAGCCCCAAGGTTACTGTCCGAGTGGAGAGTGCTCCTTCCTGCTACCCTGGGGAGACTGGGGCTCGTGGGGTTAGCTCTGCGTGTGCTCAGCGCCAGTCACTGCCTGGGGAAACACAGGGTGGTGACCACAGGGGGCTCTCTCGCCTGGTGAATGGCCCCTGGGGAGCGGCGTGGGAGAATCGGCCTTGCCCCCACAAGCAGTAGCCGCGCCTGTCCCCCGATTGCCTGGTTAGCCGAGTTCTCAGAGCACTAGACCCCGCGCGTTAAGCCACGCGCGCCGCTAGCTGGAATTAGCAGCACGTGGCTGATTGTGCTGGCGTAAGTAGGAAGCAGCAACTCCAGAGTAACCTCAGGGCTGCCAGGCTCTTGATCCTGGGGTCTGGATGTTTTCCTGCTGTCTCCGTGATTGACTTTGTTGCTCCAAGCGGCTCTTAGCCCCAGGGGGCTGCTGCCTGAGCGGAGCTACGCGAACGCTGGGGGTGGGGGTGAGAATGCGGGCCGGAGCCCCCCGAAAGCACTTTACCCCGCGGGCCTTGTAGCCGGGCTGGCCAGGCGCCTGGAGGAGCCCTTGGCAGCTGTTCGGCAAGGACCAGGGTTACGGGTTTAATGGAACTGGCTGACAAGGGGTTAACGCCGAGAGGCAAGAAGCTCGTCTCTGGCATTGAGTGGGTTAATGGGGACACCGGGGGGGTGGGGGGAGCAAGAGGCCTCCCCAACTGCCTCTGGTATTGGAAGGGGGGAGGGCTGGCTGCAGCGTTGGGGAGCTGTGAGGACTCTGGGTCTAGAACTGGGGGGTTCTGCCCTTGGCACTTGAGGGGTTATCTGCCCAGAGGCAGGCATGAGGGCTGGCTCAGTGGCTCCCCCATGGGTGGGGGCTGGCCCCGAGCCAGCAGCGCGCTCCTGGAATGGTCGTAATGAGCCGTGCGATCTGGAGCTCCGGCTCTGGCCCGGCCCATTCTAAAGGAATCTGTAGCTGGCGCTGCTGCTGGGGTTTGCCCTGCTCCCTCGCACGTCCCACACAGCCCTGCACCCTCCAGCCCCCGCTTGGCCCTGACGTCACGCCCCACAGACTGCCTGTCAGCGGGATCGGGGTCCCCCTCTCTCTCTAGGCTGCCCCCCGGATGCCCCCCAGGCCAGCTGCAACCCAGTTACCTGTGCCCACATGGGTTCCCAAGTGATCAGCAACCCTCACCACAATCAGGGAGCTTTCGGAGATCCGCACTCCCAGAAACACCTCCCCTTGTTCTCCCAGCCCAGCCGTAACTCAGAGAACCTTCTCTGGCCCCTCGTAGCTTGGGAGACTTCACGGTGGGGTTGTCTTTTATATTAAAAGAAGGTCCGTCTAGGCTCTCACCTAGATAGAGTGCCCCTGAGTGAACCCCCCAAGGCCGAATAAACACACAGGCACGCTAGGCTTGGTTATAAAACATCTATTAAGTAAATACAATTATAAGGCTGTTGATCGGATGGTGCAAGTCTACAAATCAAAATATAAAGCAAACACATTCTAAAATCCACTGAAGTTCCCTAACTGTCCTCTTACCCTAAGGCTCAGTCCAGGTCCATCAGAATCTCTCGCGGCCTTGGTGTTGGGGCCAAGCTCAGTCCCTTTAGTGAATTGAAAAGTCTCTAGTTCATGGTCGTGCAGCCACTCCTGCAAGCTGCTTACTCCTTGCTGGTCAAGATGGAAGAGAGACTCTAGGGATCCCGTGTCTTCCTTTTCTTTGCAGGAGGCTTGGATCACTTCCCCCTCCTGCTCCTTTTGTTCTGAGCTGGTTGCAGATCCCACCTGGGCGTTACCTTAGCAACAAAATGCTTGTTCTGCCTAATAATGGTTTTTCTGTCCCCCCACTCTGCCAAACCAGCTCAGCAGGGTGGTAAGGCTCAAAATCTTCTAATCTTTACCTTTAGCTGTCCTTCTTAGTAGCCAAATTTACCCCCAGTACCCCAAGGGAACCCACCTTGCACCCCACATTCCTCCCCTTCCTCATGGCTTTTCTCATCCTCCTGTCCCGCCAGGCGGGGCTAGGAACAAAAGGTATTTTATCCTGTTTATCGGTTATAGTTTCATATGTCGCTGCCCACCCTGAACCTTCAGGGAAGAGAAATAAAAACAAAAGGTGCCTCCCTTCTTACTGCTCGTCCTCTGCCACCCTTGACACGGACCGGCAAGCGACTGCCTCCCACTCATTCTGGACTCCCCCGTACCCTAGAAAGTCACGCCGCTCCTGCTGGTGGCCCGGCTGGTGGGACCCATTCCTCTCTCACTGGTCTGTGCCCATTTCCTGGGGTGCTGCTGGCTGGCAGTGACCGGCTCCTGGGCCCTCTCTTCCCACAGGCCGCTGGCAATGCTGTGAAGAGAGCGTCAGACAATCTGGTGAAAGCTGCCCAGAAAGCAGCTGCCTTCCAGGACCACGAGAATGAGACCGTGGTGGTGAAGGAGAAGATGGTGGGGGGCATCGCCCAGGTGAGAGGCACGGCGGGGGGGCCTAGGCACAGAGGCGCTTTGGGGGGCACTGAGGGGTGGGCATGGGAGGCCTGGGCACAGCAGGGCACGCAGGGGGGTGGGGGGCCCTGTGCATGGGGTTATTCTGGGGGGCACAGGATCCTGGGCACGGGGGGCACTGGGGGTGGGCACGGGGGCTTTGCGTACTCAGAGAAGCTTGAAACCCTGCTCGGCGGAACCCACATACGGGTGCCTGCCTGAGTCAGCAGAGAGCCTGAGGCAGCAGCTTCCGGTGCAGGGTGAGTGGCTGAAGGGGCAGGAACTCTGCCCTGCAGCAGCCATTGGGGGGGCAGGGGCAGTAGGGAGCAAACTCGCCCCCCGCCGGACACGGAGCAGTCACCAGCCGAGAGCGTGGCTGCCCGTCAGCGTGTGGGGTCTGAGCTGGCCAGGACGTGGCCACAGGGAGGCTCCTTACCAAGCCGGCTCGCTCTCCCCCAGATCATTGCCGCCCAAGAGGAGATGCTGCGCAAGGAACGGGAGTTGGAGGAGGCGCGCAAGAAGCTGGCCATGATCCGGCAGCAGCAGTACAAGTTCCTCCCCTCGGAGCTTCGGGACGAGGGGCAGCACTGAGGGGCCCCCACGGCGAAGCTGCAGAGACTCTGCCACCTGCTTCTACTTTAATGGCGAGGGATCCACCCTGCGCGAGGGCCGGACCCGCCGGACCCTGAGAACAGGACTCACTGTGCCGCACTGCCTGCCGCTGCCTGCGGGGTGCGCCAGCCTCACCAGCAAACCAACCTCTGCCGCGCACTGCTCCAGCCACCGGCCCCTCCCCCCCCGGCAGCCTGCCCGCCCCGCTCCTCTGGGGCTGCACTGCATCCTGTGGGGCTGGGCTTCCCCTCCTCCTCCCTGCCCTGCTTCTTGCTTGTGCCTTTGCCAGTCGGCTGGTGTCTCTCTGGGGAAGGGGGGGAGCCAGACTGGAGTCGAGGATGCCCCGTCGTCGCTGGGGCAGGCAGCTGCCTTTAGGCCACCTATGCAAATGGGGGGGGGGGGGCACAGCCCCTCCCCTCGAATCATTGCCTTAGCCTGGGCCGGCTGGGCCCTGCTCCCCACTCCTTGTGCAGGGACCGGGGCCCAGCGCCCCTGCTGCTGCTTCTCTTCCCAAGTGCCTGCGTCGTGTGCCCGAGCTGCCCCACGGCCGGGCCCCCACGGCGACTGCCTCAGTATTGAACCCCGAGTGCTGCTCTCACGTGCCTGGTAACTACCCCCCACCACACACACACACACCGCCCAAGTGCCTCCCCCCTCCCAGACCCTGGTGCCACGGAGCCGCCATGTCCCCTGCCGCGGGATTCGGCTCCCCCGCAGCCCCCGGAGGCCGCTGCCACTCCCACTCGCTAAGCCATTTTGATACGTTATAACCTTCCCATGTTAAACGCTGCAGGGAAACCAGCTGCCCCCGCCAAGGCTCCTTGGGTAGAATTTATCCTCAATAAACTGGTTTCCCAGCTTGGGCGGAGAGTCTGTGTCAATGGCCAAGCGGCCCATTTCCCTGCGAGCCCCACTCCCTCGTCCTGCTGCGCTGCTTGGAGAGACGGCGACTGCCTCCCGGCGCTCCCGGCACGGTCCTCTCCCTCCTCGCTCGCTCGCAGCGGCTGTGCTGCTAGCTTTGCGCAAACAGCACTGGCCTTGCAGCCATTCGCCCGCCCTGGGCGAGCAGGGAAACCAGCATGGAGAGCAGCTTCCTCTCCTGGGGGGCTGCGTGAACAGGGTCACGGGCCCCTCGCGGATGGCGTTGCTGTTGCCGTCCTCCATCCACGCAGGGGGTTGGACTAGACCCCTTCAGATTCACTCCACACACGGCTCACTTACGGGATTTGTTCCTTGCCAGAGGAAGTGGTCAAGGCCACGCGTAGAGTTGGGTTTAAGCAAGGATCCGTTAGCAGCGATTAGCCAGGTAGGTTGGGGGACGTAGCCTCGGACTGTCGAGAGCTGGGAGTGAATAGGGACCTGCTGGGGCCTTCTCCAGGTGACTGAGATTGGCTGCCGTCGGAGACAGGATGCTGGGCTGGATGGACCCTTGGTCTGACTCAGTCTGGCACTGATGTGATGTCTCTGTGCCAGACAGTAGCCCAGGTGTGTCCCTGAGTAAACCTCCAGCCAGCGCGGTCTCTCATCTCATCCACGTTGTCTTTGAGAACTGGGGAAACCATCAAATTCATGCCCTCGCCTAGACAGGCATGCAAGTCTCCTAACTGAACCCCCTGAATCCAGACAGGTTTCCTGGGGGAATATTTGATCTAATTGGGAGGAAAGCATGGAAGAGTCTGGGTCACCGCTGGTTCGGTGGGGCAGCATAGGCCGGGAGAGAACTTGAAGCCAGAAGACTGAGCTTGTACTAGATCAACTAGCCCGGCCTCCTCCCCCGCTGGAGAAACTAAAGCTCCCTCCCTGTCTCTCTCACACCCTGCCAAGGGCACAGACAGTCTTGTGCACCTTACAAAACAGTCCAATCCCAGATCTTTGCCGACGGCGTTGTGAACACGGCATCATCATTTTATTTCTAGGGCACTCGGAGCTCTTCACATTTTACATCAAAACACGCTATAAACAATTTAGAACAAGTCAATAAAAGGATATTAAAAACTGTAAGATTTGGGAAGGGGAAAGGGGAGGACAAAGTCCATTGAGGGGGAACCAGCCGTGGATCCTAAAAGCATCTAGAAAACATCTGTTTTCAGGTGCTTTTTAAAGGTGAGGAGGGAGGAACGGGGGCCACTTTCACACCTTCCCCTCCCTGTGCCTATTTTGACTCCATGAGAGACTGCGGGAGCCAGAATCTCTGTGGGGTTTGGCCGGTTTGAGAGCCCCCCCCCGGATACCAAGCTGGGTTTCCTGCTCTGCGTGTGTTCACCAACAAAGCTGCGACTTTCAGAGCGGCCGAACCCCATGCCGATTCTGGCTCCCGCAGTCTCTCATGAAGCCAAAACATGCACAGGGGAGGTGCTGTGACAGCAGTCTGAGATGAACATCCGGCGGGGGAGAGTTCCACACCGAGGGGCCACCCGCTGCCATGGCAGAACTCCCAAACAGCAAGTGGTTTGAGTTTCTGAATGCAAATCCCCATCAGTGCGAGGCTCCAGGAGCAGATCTCTAATATAGCCAAGGTCTACGCTGTTAGGGCCCTAAAAACCAGCAGCGCCACCTTAAACTCGCTCCGCTGCTCCCCAGGCACCCAATGCAGAGAAATAATATCATCCCGGCTGCCCAAACCAGTCAGCAGCCGCGCTGCCACATTCTGAACAAGCTGCAAGTGAGAGATTTAAGCACAGCTGGGAGCCTGTAAAAGGGATCAAGCCTCATCTTCACTGGGGAATGGGTCACCCTGGGATCAATAAGGGCATAAGCTGCCCCCGTGTTCAGTTGCGACAGCTCCTGAACTCATGCACCTGCCTCGGGGATCGGGCTCCTCTCGGCCCTCAGAGCTGTAATCCTAACCGGTTTCTTTGTGCACTTCTGTCACACCCTTTGCCTCCCCAGCCCCCTTGGGTCCTAGGGCTTAGGCAGGCAGCCAGAGATCCCCTTGCTGGGCAGGCTCCTAGGAGGTTGGGCTGAGTGGGGAAATCCGCCCCTCTGGGGGGGCGGGCAGGTGAAGGCAGAGAGATGCCCACCCCACCCCTCAGGAGGTGTCTACCGGGAGGAATGACCAGACTGACTCCAGAGTCTGCTTAGCGCGCAGCTCTACCGACAGAGGCTACAGGGACAGCCCAGCCAGTGTCAGCGAGCACAGAGCAAAAGGGCTCATGTTCTGTTCCTCGATTCCTCCTGCGGAGGAAGAGAACTCTGTGCTCGCTGACACTGTCTGTGTCACGGTCCCTCACTTGCCTCCCCGGCACCCTGTGTCCTGCCGGCGGCCAGCGATCCCCTTGCTGGGCAAGCCCCTGGGGGTTAAGGCTGAGTGGGGAAAGCCGCTGCCCCGGGGATGCAGGCGAAGGCTGCGAGAGAGATTCCCCCGGAGGGATCGGCCTGGAGCAAGGATCAGACTAACCCAGAGTCTGCTTAACACGGCACGTTACTCGCAGCGGGGATTGGGGGGGGGGGGCTCGGCCCAGAACCGCGCAGACCGGATCAGCGAGTTTACAGCAACAACAGTCTCCCGTTCGGTTCAGTGGTTCCTCCTTCCCGGCGCTCCCCGTCTAGCCCGGAAAGAGGGGTCCGGACCCAGTCGAGCCAGCTCTCCCCAAGCTGCAGCTCCAAGTCCCCCGCTCAGGTCCCCGCACTCAGCCGCTCCCACCTGCAGCTTCCTTAGTCCCAGGGTCTGACCCCGATCTCTCCCCAGCCCAGAGTATTTAAGCCCACCCAGCCGCCCCCCTGAGCGTGCTCAGAGCGGCCCCTCTGAACTCCAAGCCGGGTTTGGAGACTCCATCGGGCCGACCCGCCTGGGCACCGGGGGCTTTTGTTTACAGTAAACCCGGAGTCCCCCGGCTGCCTCTCCAGCCTCCCGCAGGTTCAGTTCAGGATTCCCCACACGGGGCTCCCCAGCTGGCCCAGAAAGAGGGGGCCAGCCCAACAGACGAGCCCGCTCTCCCCAAGCTGCAACTTCAGCTCCCACCCACAGTTTACAGTTTCCTTTTTCCAGGGTCCGCCCCTGAACTGCCCAACACCCAGAGTATTTCAATCCATCGCCCTCTCCCAGCCCTGAGTGTGCTCCGAGCCATTCACCTGAACTCCAGGTCAGGCTTGGAAAAGCCATCAGGCCGCTGCGTGGTTTTGTTTACTGCAAACGACCCATTCCCCCAGCTGCCTCTCCGGCCCCCCAGTGTTTAGGTCAGAGACCCTCATCCTAAGCAGGTGCAGGGAGGAGACTGTTAGCAGCCGCCATATCCAGGTGTCTGGGTGCTACTCGGGAGACCCTGCCTCCATAGGAACCTTCCCCTCCACTTGGCAAAAGCTGTATCACTTGGGGTCTGGCTGAGCGACTGGGAGCCCTACCCCTGACGGAAACCAGAAATACCGTGCACGTCCAGCCTGGGAATTGCCTTTATGGGAAACTCCTTCTTCTCCAGATGCCCAGGAGGCGCGCGTGCTGGTCAATGCAGAATCATCTTGGACTCCTCCCAAAGCCATGGGTGGGCCTCCTCGCCCTCCCGCGAGCTGGGATTGCGCTAGGGGGGGGGGTTGCTCTGGAAGCGGAGCTCTCCCCAAGGGACCATCTCCTGTCCTGGGGAGGGCAGGGGAGCCCACTCAGGCTGAGCAGGGGCTTTGATCCCGTGTCTCTGACGGCAAACAAATGAGATGGGTTGGGTTCTAAGAACAGCTGAGAGAAAGATTGATCGGAGAGCCGGGAGCCCAGCCTGATTGCAAGGGGCTGCTTAATTAACCTGAGCGACAATGAAGAGGCCATGTCGAATCGCTTTCACAGAGAAAGCAGCACCACTCTCGAATCCAGCAGGGGGAGGCAGAATTAGACCCGGCAAGGAGGCGGTTAACCACGGATACTAGGCTCCCCCGCCCGCCCAGGCTGGGTCCGGACTGTTGTTAATGACTTGGATGAAGGAGCAGAGGGGATACTAGCAGCAGGTTTGCAAATGACACAAAACCCAGAGAGAGAGTGAACACCTTGGAAAATAGAATTAGAATAAAAAACCTTAATAGGATGGAAATCCAGGTTGAAAATAACAAAATAAAATTCAACTTAAAAGTTCTGCACTTAAGAAAGGAAAACCAAATGTCCAGGTCTAAGACGGGGAGACCTGACAGCACACAAGTGAAAAGGAGCTAGGGGTTGGGCTTGATCACAAGCTGAAAATGAGTCGGCAAGGAGATGCAGCTGCTAAAAAGGCTAATGCAATTTGAGGCAGCATTAACAGAAGCATCGTGTCCGGGTCACGAGAAGTCCTAGTTCCACTCGATTCTGCGCTGGTCAGAGCTCGTCTGGAGTCCTGGGTCCAGTTCTGGGCACCGCACTTTAAGAAGGAGATTGACAAATCGGAACAGGTTCAGAGGAGAGCGATAAAGATAAGGGGTCTGGAAAGCAAGTCTTAGGAGGAAAGGCTGAAGGAATTTGGTATGTTTAGCCTAGTGAAGGGCAGGCTAAAGGGAGAGATTATCAGTCTTCAACTATCTGAAGAGCTGCCCCAGGCCTTGGAACAATAGGCTCAAGTTCCAGGAAGGGAGATTTCAGTTAGAGCTCAGGACAAACGCCCAAGCAGTCCGAGCTGTGAGTGCGGTGATGGAGCAAACTGCCCAGGGCAGTGGCAGGCTCCGTCGCTGGAGGGTTTCACACAGCGGCTGGGTCAGCTCCCATCGGGGATGCTGTAGCTGTCGCCCTCCTGCCGCCAAGCAGGGGGCTCGGCTAGATGACCCTCACGGGTCCTTCCAACTCTGGGATTCCTTGCTCCGTTAGTGCTAGAGTAAATCTCCCGCACGTGGCCTGGCCACTGGCCAGTGCATCCCTTGGGAGCTCGCTCGTTGGGCTGAGCACAGGCAGGTGAGGTAGTTTAGAGCAAGCCTCTCACACCGAGGATATGTCTCCAGGGGGTGGGGGTCCAGGAGGGTGGGAAGAGGACGGTCGTGATAGTGGGGGATTTGATTATTAGGAATGTAGATAGCTGGGTGGCTGGTGGCCGTGAGGACCGCATGGTAACTTGCCTGCCTGGGGCGAAGGTAGCGGACCTCAGCCACCACCTAGACAGAATTCTAGAGAGTGCGGGGAGGAGCCGACGGTCGTGGGACGTGTGGGTACCAGTGACATAAGCAGATGTAGGAGGGAGGTTCTGGAGGCCAAATTTAGGCTTCTAGGCAGGACACTGACGTCCAGAACCTCCACGGCAGCGTTCTCGGAAGTGCTCCCAGTTCCACGCGCAGGACCCCAGAGGCAGGCTGAGTCTGTCAGTGCGTGGGTGAGACAATGGGGCAGGGGGGACTTTAGATTTATTAGGAACTGAGGAACCTTCTTGGGAAGGGGGGAGCCGATACTGATGGGATGATGCAGCTGTAAAAAAGGCTGTCATGGGGGCAACACACCCATTTGGGGGAAATATGTGTACTGTAATATAAAGGGTTAACAGATTGTAAGCTCAGTTGGAGCAACGTAATGAGACCAGTTGCCAGAGTGGGGGGAGGTATTCCCTTTGTTATGGCAAGTGGCCAGTTTGTTGCCAAGCAACAGCCAGGTCACCCTGCCACCTTGTTACAATGACAATAGCCAGGAGACACAGGAAGTGACCTGAGGCCTCCAGCGAGGAAGAAGGAAGTTCTTCAAGAATTAGGACTCTTCCATCTGGGACTTGAACGAGTGAACAGCTCAGAGTAGGAGCTGTTGCAACTATGGACTGGAAACTTTGCCATGAACTAAGATTTGAACCCGGTCTTCAACTTCCAGACCGAGACAGCATCTGATGGACCTGTATTGTACCTCTTAGGGTAAGAGACAGTCAGGGAATATCAGTGGATTTAGAATGTGTGGACTTTGTTTGATTTATGGCCTTGCACTATCAGATCAAAAGCCTTATACTTGTATGTACTCAATATATGTTTTATAACCAAGCCTAGCGTGCTTGTGTGTTTATCCGGCCTTGGGGGGTTCACTTGGGGGAACTCCTATCTAGGTGAGAGCCTAGACGAACCTTTTTCATATAAGACAACCCCACTGCAAAGTCTTCCAAGCTACAGGTGGCCAGAGAACGTTCTCTGCGTTACGGCTGGGCTGGGGGATCAAGGGGAGGCGTTTCTAGGGGGTGCGCACCTCTGAAAGCTCCCTGATTGCAGTGAAGGTTTTCTGACCACGTGGGGACCCACGCGGGCACAGGCAACTGGGTTGTGGCTGGCCCGGTGGGCACATGGGGGGCAGCCTCTAAAAGGAAGAGAGGGCCCCTAAACACAAACCCCGGTGACAAAGGCTATGGGAATTTTAGGCTGCATTAACAGAAGTATCACGTGTGTCTCTCTCCCCCCCCTCCCCCCCCTCCCAATGTGCTGTCCAGGCCCCCTTTCAACATTGGAGCTTTCTTTGTCTCTTACCACCTTTCCCCAGGTATCGTCTTGGGGCGATGTTGGCTGTTTCAATGCGTCTGTGGGGGCCAGGCCAGGCTTAGCTTGAATACGTTTCCTGTTCCAGTCTCTAAGCTTTTACTAGTCTAGCTTGTTCATTCTAGCTTGTACCATCAGTAACTCACGTCCTGGTCTCTATGACACCAGCACAGGGGTGGGGAGACGTATGGTACGTGTGCAAGATCCACTTGATGCCGGTGTCAACCACAGCCCCCTCCCCCCGGTTGCTCCGATGCCAGGACCCCTCCCACTGGCTTCCAGCTCTAGGCTACCTCAGTCACTAGGGAGAGAGAAAGCACCTTGGCCCCACACTGGGGCATCTCTCCTAGCCCCCTTCTCTCCCCACAGTCCCCATCCCTTCCTGGGGCACCAGTCCCACTCGGTCTCCTCCCCAGAGGCTGGTGATCTGTCTCTACCAGTAGATCCCCATCTGCCTCTTGGCTCCACCCCTCCCGCGCTGACATCACTTGGTTTTAACTGCTGAGAACTGATGGATTCGTGACACATTGGTAACTCAAGCCTGTGCGGCCACCAGACACCAGAGTCTGGCTCGGGGGGTGGGGGGTCCCAAGGAGAAGACCCCAATGTGACTAGTACTGCCTCCCCGCTCCCTCTGCATTCCCACGCCTCTTCCTCCAGGCCAGGGAATGGCGTCGCTCTGCTGGGAAGGGAGTGCTTATATAGCATGGAAAGTATTCCCGGCATGCCCGGAAGGGAGCAGCCGGCTCCAGCCAAGCTGCCTGGGGGACTGGCCCTTGCAGAGGCTGCTCTAGTGGGAGGGAGGGAGGGAGGGAGGGGGTGCAGGCTCGGTTGTTGCTGGGTATTTCATGGGACCCCCCAGTAGAGTGCATTGTAGGAGGGTGCTAGTCCCAAACCGCCTGGCCCAGAGCCAGTCAGAATCATCCGTTTTAAAGGGGTCTGTGAGCTTGTGCCTGGCAGCAGTTCCTGCAGCAGCAGCGCCTTTCTGCGGACAGCAGACCTGCCCCTCCTGGGGTTAATCCCCTAGCTGTGGGCACCCTGGGGCTTGGATGTACCCAGGGCTCTTCGATCTGGTTCTGCCTTGTCCTAGCACGAGAGCGTCCCCTGTGGAGTCGCCAGAATCCCTCTGCTTTCTCTAGACTAAAGTGAGCTCAGCCGGTCTCCCCTTGGGCTGGGCTTCCTGGCCCTTGCGCTGTGTGCCCTGAGCTCTCTGCCAGCTCTGCGGCTCGGACTTCCTGAGCTTTTCCAATGGCCTCATTCTGAAGCGCAGCCCCCTTAGAGCCCAAAGCCTGACCCGCTCACGCACACGGAAAGGTCCCCAGCCACAGTTTAGAACATGCCACGTTTAGTGGCCAAAGCAGCCCCAGCGCTCAGTACCACGACCGTTACCCCTGACTTTAGACTCTATCTAACTTCAGCTTGTTCTGCCTTTGGCGGGGAGTCCGAGGAGCCTGTTACTGCCAGGCCGTGTGCGCTGTAGGAACCGGGCACCCAGGCATGTTCTGGGTCTTTGCAATGCTCCCATCACCCGTTCTCTAGGAACCACAAGGGTAGGGGGGCCACTTAGGCACATTTGTAAGGAACACTTGGGCACTAATGCAGGCTCTGTAACATGGACTTTTCATAAGTGTTCCTTGGCCCACCTACCAAAGGGGGATGCTAGTGTCTCCACTCCTCCTGCTCCCACTCTCTGGAGCAGTCATCCCTCCCCCCCAAGGCTCGGCCAGAGTCTCCTGTCTCTGCTCCGGTGCACCAGAATCGAGCTGCTCCCCAGCCCCACAAGCGGAACAGACGCGTGACGTGCAGAGGTGCCCTGGCTGCTGGCGCTGAGCTCACACCCAGAAATAGCTGCCCGGCCAGGGCCACCCGGACAGGCGGAGGCAGAAAGGACACCACTTCCCCTTGGGCGCACCTGTTCCCCGCCCGTCACTCAGAGAGGAATTAGAGAGAACAGGAGGCAGCGAAGCATCCCGGCCATTCATCTTCCGTCGAGCTGCCTGCTCCCCAGGGGCCTGGCAGCAGCTCCAGAGATGGGGGCAAGCAGGGCAATGAGCCTGCTTGCAATCCCACCCCCCAGACCACTCACCCCTGTCTGGGTCCTGGACCGGAATGGCTCCGCAGGGAGCACTTTAAAACTGGAGCCCCCAGAGCACAAACAGTCCGGACTCAACCAGGCTGGGTCTTTGCCAGGGTTTTCTGAAGGGGCGGCATCCCCAGAAACGGTGTCCGCTTCTTGCCCCTTGGGGAGAGGCACGACTCTGTCTGGTAGTTCCCAGGCAATTCCAACCCAGTGCCCCCCCCCCCAAGCACTCGCAGTCAGCTCCCCTCCCCCCAGGCCGGACAGAATTAGCACGGTTAATCTCTGCTCGTAACTCACTCTCGCCAGCCCTGGATACTTTCTGCCACTTGATCCGGCTTTCCAGGGGGGTCCATCTGCAGCTCCCTCTGTCCTGCTATGCTGCCTCAACCCCATGTCCTGCCACCTGCCTCACCCCCTCACCCCCATGTCCTGCCACGCTGCCTCACCCCCTCAACCCCATATCCTGCCACGCTGCCTCACCCCCTCACCCCCAT
>QEPC01003611.1:740328-750362 GCA_003113815.1 Sphenodon punctatus
GCTGCACCCACACTTTCACTGTGTCTGGGGGATCACGGCCCTTGGGGCTGATGGGGGGGATCTCCCGACCAGCCCCCAGACAGCTGTACCCACACTTTAACTTTACCACTGGGGTGGTTCTCCTAAGGTCCGAGTGATGAGGGATTAAACCTTTGGCTGCTGGTGCACTCAGCAAGGAGCAGCAGCCAGAGGGCGGGATCTAGTTGTGGCCGACCTACCAGCAGTTTGGGGGACTGCCAGAGAGAGGGAACCCAAGAATCCCGATGATACACTCCTACAATATTAAAAAGCTCTTCCATCTCATGATTCCTTACACTCCTAGCTAGCCTGCCTGACATATGTTGCCAGCAGTGATTCCTGTCAAACCAAATTCTATGATCACATACAGAACGAGAGTATTCCTTTCTAGTACTCAAATCCTTCCCCAGAGTTGCTGCTGTTGCATCAAAAGAAGAAATGACTATTCCTTGCATTGGCTTATAGCGTAAAAGAATCTTCTAAGACTGACCTATCCACTGATGCTAAATTCTTAATTTTCTGCCTAAGGTATGCTATGCCATGCGATGGTCATCATGCATAATGAAATCTAACCAGCATCTCAAATCTTCTGTATAGGAACATCTGGCAATCTAAGAGAAACCTCAAGGAATGGGTGGTCACTGTCCTCTTACAGAGACAAAAAATGAATAATATGTGACCAATTGTGGCTCTGAATAGCCACATAACACTCCCAACGCTCAAGGCGGTAAATGTATATGGGCCACTTACATGCACCACCAGATTAATTTTAAATCTATGTAATGTTTCAACAAATCTCCAACCCACAGTATTTAAAACCTAGTGCCTGGACTGCCTCTCCAGGGTTCCTTGCAACCCTTCATCAATGGACTTGGGGAGGGGACCACAGTCCTCCCTCCCGAACCCCAAGCAAGCGTCTAAATCACTCAGCAAAATCAATTCACCTGATGGATGGCCAGCTAACCCGCACTCAGTCAAGGTGTCAAGATTATCCCAGAGGGCAGGATTATAAAAGCACAAACCGAGCTGCACATTCAAGATGTGGGGCAGCAAGCCGAAATGCCCGGCAGAATATAAGCTCTGCGCTGGAGGGAGATGAGAGAGGCACCCGTCCCCGCAAGCCAGAGTGGAGTTTCGGGGCAGGAGCGAGGGGCTAAACTTCATGCTGGGTCAGAGGAAGAAGTTGCAGCTATCTGGCATTATTTCTTAATGGTGTGGCAATGAGACAAGCTGCTTAGCAGGGCTGGGGCGAGGAGACTTGCCAGCCTAGGTGACCTCAGGCAGCTGGCACCCCTGCTGCAAAGCTTGGTGATGGCTGGAGGGCGGGCAGAGGCAGCAGCAGAAGCTGGGAGGAGGGCAGGAGTGGCAGCAGTAACCGCTGGGGGGCAGGAGAGCCCCCCCCTTCAACAACTTCCCCTGATCCTCCAGCCAGGAGTCTTGTGGCAGCGGCAGCAGGATTCCCCTCGATCCCGGTGCTGCCACCCTGAAACTCCACGCTGGACTGGGGGAAGGGGTGCGCAGGGGGCAAGTGGAAGGTGGTGCATCTCCTGCAGTTTGAATTAACATTGCTTTGTGGGGGTAATCCTTGAGATATTGGAGGCCTGTCGCCCTTTGGCTATTGAGATCATATTAGCGTCTTCTCTTCAAGCACTGGGCCCAGGACAGAGGCCCCCCCCACCATGGGACCCCACTTGAAACCTCCCTCCTGTTTGATGATGATCCTCATTGAGGACAGTTCTTCAGCCAGCCAACAATTCACTTTCTTCAGGGCTTATTTGGGGTGGGGAGCTTGTCAGAGCTCAGCCCTGGCAATTAAATTCAAGGGGGCACTGAGCGTACACCTCAAATGGTGACAGACCAGGGAGAGGCGGATATTGGCCATTTCCGTGTTAGAAACAAAAGCCAGAAAAACCACAGTTGGTTTAGGTTTCAGCAATGAATTCCCTGTCCTCCAAAGCATAACCCCTCCCCCTGAGGTTTTCAATTGAGCCGTGGAGTCCAGAGCTGGCTGGCCCAGCGGCCGAGCTGCTCACTGGAGACTAGGGGCAATTTCCCTGCTTTGAAAGGTCTGGGGCAGGGGGCACGGCAGGTTCTGGGTCCTGGCAGTTCATTTCTTACAAATGAAGCCCTGACTTTCTTGTCTCCCCCACCCACACTGGGCAAGCTCGTCAATGAGGATCTCGTGTGAAACCGTCTCAAACCACAACATCCACTGAGCTAGTAATTACTTTATCAAGGAACAAGACAAGATAGTCTGGCCCAACAGTTCCTGACATTCATGCTGGCTCTGAGAAATCACTGCCATCGCGGCTAAGGCAGAGCTAACTCTCTTCAGTAAGAGGCCCATGGATTTCAGTGGAAGTTCTCCAGGCAATTTCCTCCGGCTTGCGACCGAGGTTGGCAGGGTTTTCTCTTTGATCTTCTTAGTAAGAGAGAACGTGGGCCTAGGAAATGGCCAGGGTATGTGTCACTAGTTTCACAGTGTGAAATGGACTAGTGGAAGATGTTTGTTTTATGTTTTAATTCATGCTTTCAGGCGGGTGCATTACTGAAGGGATGAAATCCACCCCCTGGTGGCTGTGGGGCTGCCTGGGTGTGAATGGAGGAGGAGGCCTGGAGGGGGGGCGGCGCACAACTGAACTTGTTATGGGGTTGGGGGCACCCTGACTTGATTATGGGGCCACATCCCTGGTTATGGGGTTGGGGGCAGCATACATTGATTATGGGGGCACAAAAGAACTAGTTATGCAGTTGCGGGCACCATGGATTGATTGGGGCACAAATGAACTGCTTATTGGCTTATGAGGCAGCATGAATGAATTATGGGAGAATAAATGAACATGCTCTCTTTTCTCCAAGTGGCTCCTTTGATCATTAGTGAAAGCTCCAAGGCCTGCATGTGTAGACGTTCGAGGCAGTGGTGCACTCAGCAACAGAAGGGTTCAGATCCAAAATCTGCCTCCTATCCAAGAGTGCTTGCCCACTTCCTTACCTTTAGTTCAGTCTCTCGCTGCTTGGGGATAAGAACTGGCTCCAGGGACTGGAAACTGCCTCAATAAAAATGCACCACATTTGGCCCCGAAGCCTGAAGTTCCCTTTCTCTGTAGCAGATTTTCTGAAACATCATGTAACTGAAACATGGATGTAGTACAATCTCTTCCCATCTACTCCCTGAACTCACTCTCAGGAGTTTTGATTGTGTTGTAAAAAAACCCAAAGAAATAAGACGAACAAAACCTATGGTTTTACAAACTTAGTTAAGACGGTTTCATATGAAGCAAACTTTTAGAAACTTCCAAATTGTATATGTTAAGGCTCCTGCCTTAACCTGCACACCTTGTAAGCAGTCAAGTTGCTGTGTGAAGTTGTCGCATACTGTGCTCGCTGACAACATAGGCTCCATGCACCCACACTTTGCCTTGGTCTTTCAGCCCTGATCCTCTTCCTTTACAGGTTGGGGGCAACATTAAAGCTAGGATGAAACGCTCCTCCCTGTCCAATATGACATTATTACTCTGCTTCAAATGTGGCAATTTCCTTTTTTTAACTTAGATTTCAAATATCCATTCTGTGGCACCAGATCAACTACAGGTGACTAAAAGGATCACTGGTCAGGAGTCTTGTGATTTTTTGGGGGGGAGGTAAGTGGAGTTTATTCCAGACTATGTAGTTGGGAGGTAGTGGGTTAAAATCGAGGGGGCAGGCAGATGAAGTCAGAACCTTTCCATCTTGTGAGAGTGAAGTGGTGGTTAGTGGGTTAGAGGGGAAGGGCAGAAATCAGTAGTGCGTTACAGTAGATGGTAATCCCAAATAAAACAAATTGAAATGTAAGGACAGCACAACTGGTCCATGTAGTCATTTGATCCTGGAATATTAACATCTTGTTACAGAATGGAGAGTTGAAATATAAGTTGAAAAGAGATAAATTATTGCCATATTCAAAGTAGAGTAACAATGTAATATTGGACAGGGAGGAGCGTTTCATCCTAGCTTCAGTGTTGCCCCCAACTTGCAAGGGAAGAGAATTGGGGCTGAAAGACCAAGGCAAAGTGTGGGTGCATGGAGCCTACGTTGTCAGCGAGCACAATATGTGACGCCATACAACAACTTTACTGCTTATTGCAAGTTAAGGCGAGAGCCTTAACATACACAATTTGAAAGTTTGTAAAAGTTTGCTTCATATGAAACTGCCTTAACTAAGTTTGTAAAACTGTAGGATTTTTGTTTGTCTTGTCATCAAGGTGCTTACAGCAGACTGATTTTTATAATTTGTCCTAGTATCTCCCAGGTACTGAAGTCAGGCTGACTGGTCTAAAATGTCCTGGATCCTCCTTTTTCCCTTTCTCTAAAGCGAGGGACAAGGTTTGCCCATCTAGGTATGCAGCAACCTGTAACCAGCCAGGCATAAGAAGTGATGACCAATGGGCACAGGGTCTTCGTTTAGGTCCCAATCACTCCATTATGACCTGTTGGATAGGGGTACATTTCTGAAGCAACCGACTGTGACCACTGTCAGAGACAGGACACTGGGATGGCTGGACCTTTGCTCTTACCCAGCCTGGCACCAGCTGTGACACTGTCCCCGAAACAGGATGCTGGGTTGGATAGACCATTGGTCTGACCCAGTCTGGTATTGTCCATGACACTGTCCCCGAAACAGGATGCTGGGTTGGATAGACCATTGGTCTGACCCAGTCTGGTATTGTCCGTGACACTGTCCCCAAAACAGGATGCTGGGTTGGATAGACCATTGGTCTGACCCAGTCTGGTATTGTCCGTGACACTGTCCCCGAAACAGGATGCTGGGTTGGATAGACCATTGGTCTGACCCAGTCTGGTATTGTCCGTGACACTGTCCCCGAAACAGGATGCTGGGTTGGATAGACCATTGGTCTGACCCAGTCTGGTATTGTCCGTGACACTGTCCCCGAAACAGGATGCTGGGTTGGATAGACCATTGGTCTGACCCAGTCTGGTATTGTCCGTGACACTGTCCCCGAAACAGGATGCTGGGTTGGATAGACCATTGGTCTGACCCAGTCTGGTATTGTCCGTGACACTGTCCCCGAAACAGGATGCTGGGTTGGATAGACCATTGGTCTGACCCAGTCTGGTATTGTCCGTGACACTGTCCCCGAAACAGGATGCTGGGTTGGATAGACCATTGGTCTGACCCAGTCTGGTATTGTCCGTGACACTGTCCCCGAAACAGGATGCTGGGTTGGATAGACCATTGGTCTGACCCAGTCTGGTATTGTCCGTGACACTGTCCCCGAAACAGGATGCTGGGTTGGATAGACCATTGGTCTGACCCAGTCTGGTATTGTCCGTGACACTGTCCCCAAAACAGGATGCTGGGTTGGATAGACCATTGGTCTGACCCAGTCTGGTATTGTCCGTGACACTGTCCCCGAAACAGGATGCTGGGTTGGATAGACCATTGGTCTGACCCAGTCTGGTATTGTCCGTGACACTGTCCCCAAAACAGGATGCTGGGTTGGATAGACCATTGGTCTGACCCAGTCTGGTATTGTCCGTGACACTGTCCCCGAAACAGGATGCTGGGTTGGATAGACCATTGGTCTGACCCAGTCTGGTATTGTCCGTGACACTGTCCCCGAAACAGGATGCTGGGTTGGATAGACCATTGGTCTGACCCAGTCTGGTATTGTCCGTGACACTGTCCCCAAAACAGGATGCTGGGTTGGATAGACCATTGGTCTGACCCAGTCTGGTATTGTCCGTGACACTGTCCCCGAAACAGGATGCTGGGTTGGATAGACCATTGGTCTGACCCAGTCTGGTATTGTCCGTGACACTGTCCCCAAAACAGGATGCTGGGTTGGATAGACCATTGGTCTGACCCAGTCTGGTATTGTCCGTGACACTGTCCCCGAAACAGGATGCTGGGTTGGATAGACCATTGGTCTGACCCAGTCTGGTATTGTCCGTGACACTGTCCCCAAAACAGGATGCTGGGTTGGATAGACCATTGGTCTGACCCAGTCTGGTATTGTCCGTGACACTGTCCCCGAAACAGGATGCTGGGTTGGATAGACCATTGGTCTGACCCAGTCTGGTATTGTCCGTGACACTGTTGGAGACAGGATGCTGGGCTGGATGAACTATTACTATGACCCAGTCTGGCACCGACTGTGACACCGTTGGAGACAGGATACTGATTTGGATGGACCATTGCTCTGAACCCCCCAGTGTGGTACTGACTGTGACACTTGTTACCAACAAGTCTATTGATCAATTATTCTTGAGGCTCAATTTTAGATTTAGAATATTTGGACATTTATAATGAATTATTGATGCATTCTCCTGTTGGACAACAACCAAATTAATAAAGAGACATTGGACAATGCTGAGGAATCTCCAGATGTTTTATTTTGTGTGATTATCAAATAAAGTCCCCACAAGTATTCAACAACTCCATAAATGAGTAGAGATACAAGCAATTAAAACATATATTCTTAGAAGCAAAGATCTTTCATACAGTCCCTGCCAGTATTGATGAAGGTTATCTGGTACTGGTCTAAAAACTACACTGGGCCTTCTATTCATTCCTTAATAAGCTAAGCTATAGTTACCCTCCATTCAGTAAGACCAGCTCCTGGATGGATGCGGAAGTTGATCAGGTCTGGACCAACAGTCAAACAGAATGAAAAGAAGAGGGGCGAAAAGGAATCTTCCCCATTCAACCTAGGGTTTAAAAAACTTTCTACTCTCCTCCCATATCCACCCAGGATATTACCTGTCCCAATGAAATGGTATCAATCCTAACCAATAATAAGGCCAAATTCAATTGACGCACATACATACGTCAATGGAAATTACTACAATATTGATACAATTTTTGCAATTTACTGGTTTGGGGTAAACAAGTTCTTTTAAGGTGATGGTCCAAGTCACCACGCCCTAACTCATCTTATCCTGCCAAATGATACCAGGTTCTCTAATTGTTGTTCTCAACTCCTTATAACTTCTGCTTCTAAACGATTACTCTATTGCTAAAATTTGCAACCTTTTCTGCAAACTAAAAATCCTCTTAAACCTAAAATTCTCTTGTATGAACCAAAACCTAAAGATATAAACGCTAAATATAAAACATTTACTTTAAAGCAAATCACTCTCTTATCAAGCAACTAATGTTAATGCATCACTCTATAAATGTTAATATGTGTAGGTATTATTATTATTTTATTAACATTTATATAGCGCCAGTTGTGTGACCTGGTGCTGTACAGAACATAGAAATAGATGCGGTCCCTGCCTGTGGCTTACAATCTAAAAGACAGGGAGGGGGGACAGTGGGAGAGACAGGGGAGAAGACAAACAAACATTCAAGCGGATGCGAAGTCTCAGGTGCGTGTGCTTGGCTTGGTTACAATCAGGTTGGTTGCAGCAGTCTGCAGAGGAGGGCAGACAGTAAGTATATGGGGAACGACTAGCAGGCATTGGGAAAGGCGGCGAGGAAAAAGTGGGTCTTGAGGAGGGATTTGAAGGAGTGGAAGGAGGGGGGAGGGAGGGAGTGCCAGGCATGGGGGGCAGCGAGGGAGAAGGGTCGAAGGCGGTTAGGTGAGCAGGAGAAATGAGGGACAGCGAGGGAGGGGACAGGGGAAGAGCGGAGAGCGCGTGCAGGAGTGCGTAGGGAAATTAGGTCCGAGAGGTAAGGGGGAGCTTGGTTGTGGAGTGTTTTGAACGTGAAAACCAGGAGTTTAAACAGGATACGTTCAGGAAGGCGGAGCCAGTGAAGAGAGAAGAGGAGAGGCTGTACATGGTCGAAGCGACGGGCAGAGTGAATGACCTTGGCAGCAGTTTTGGATTGCGATAAGGGGGGACAGGTGAGAGCGAGGGAGGCCAGCAAGGAGGAGGTTGCAGTAATCGAGGCGAGAGATAACCATGACATGAACAAGGGTTTCAAAAATGAAGCCCAAGCTGCAGGCTTGGAGAACAGGATGGACGGTGACTCCATCGAGGCAGATGGGCAGGTTAGAGGGAGAGGAAGAGGAGGGAAGAAAAATGAGGAGTTCAGGTATATGAGTAACTACCTAGGCCTTAGGCCTGAACCTATCAAGAGCCTAGGCAACACACTGTTGGAGACAGGACGCTGGGCTGGAGGGACCATTGCTCTGACCTCCCAGCATCGCACTGACTGTGACACTGTCAGAGACAGGATGCTGGGATGGATGGACCATTGCTCTGACCTCCCAGTGTGGCACTGACTGTGGCACTGTTGGAGACAGGACTCTGGGCTGGATGCACAATTGGACTGACCCAGTCTGGCACTGATTGTAACACTGTCGGAGACAGGACACTGGACTGGATGGACCATTGCTCTGACCCAGTCTGGCACTGATTGTAACACTGTCGGAGACAGGATGCTGGGCTGGAGGGACCATTGCTCTGACCTGTCTGGCACCGACTGTGACACTGTCAGAGACAGGACGCTGGGCTGGATGGAGCATTGCTCTGACCCAGTCTGGCACCGACTGTGACACTGTCGGAGACAGGACGCTGGGCTGGATGGACCATTGCTCTGACCTGTCTGGCACTGACTGGGACACTGTCGGAGATAGGATGCTGGGCTGGAGGGTCACCTGTCTGGCACGCCCTTTGCTCTTATGCACTTAAACTGGGGAAAGCCTAGGGCAGATAATACAACTTCTTGGTAAATGCCACCTCTTTGGGTTTGAGTCAATTAGCAAACCTGTTTGGCATGAAATTGGTTTACCTTGGGAGGCCTCTTGGGACAGCCTCTCTCCAGCGACTTCGAGATCTCCTCAAACCCTGGGCTGAGAGACAAGGCCCCATTGAAAGCGAGAAGAGAAAGCTGTTGATCTGCACAGCAAACCGGGTTTAAGCCCCTTACATGGACTCTGGTCCCATCCTGAGCCGGCTGCCTCCCCATGAGAGACTTGGAAGTTCATCCAGCCAAGAATCGTAGCAACTGAGAGTGGTCATGATGCCAGAGACAGGATGCTGGGCTGGGCTGGGCTGGGCTGGATGGATGGACCCTTAGGAGGGTTCCTATAGGGTCACAGAATGTCAGTTCACTTGGGATGGACGTGGAGGGTCTAGCCAGGCCAAAGGATGATAGCTACGACATCCCCGATAGGCAGCTGTCCGGCCTCTGTTTGAAACCCTCCAGCGACGGAGAGCCGGCTCCCACCCCCCTGGGCAGCTTGTTCCATTGCTGCACGGCTTGGACTCCTAGGAAGTCTTTCCTGGTATCTAACTGTAGCCTCCCTTCCTGTAATACCTTGAGCCCATTGTTTTTGGTCCTGCCCTCCATGGCAATACAGAACAGTCCCTTGTCATCTTCTTAGGGGCAGCCTGTTAAATATTGGAAGGCTGTTAACATATCTTCCCTCAATCTCCTATTTGCTAGGCTAAACACATCTAGCTCCTCCAACCTTTCCTCATAAGAGATGCTTTTCACATCCTTTATCAGCTTTGTTGCCCTGATGCAAGCGATTCATCTCCTCTAAACAGGACCCCGCGTTCTCTTGCACCAGCGGCAGCTGTGGGGAAACCAGTGTCAATATGGGTCCCTGCCTAGTCCCACCTGGCGTGGGCCTCCCCAACATCCTTCCTTCAGTTTCTCCACAAGCCGAGCCTTCTCTTCCTGGAGGGTCGTTGAGCGTCCTTTAGCCCTGCTCATCTCACGGCCCAACGGACTCGCTGCCTCTCATCTACTTGAATCAAGTTTTACTGTTATTATTAATTATTATTATGCATTTATACAGCGCCAGCAGCGCCCCCGCACATTCCAAGGCAAGGGGAACATGGGGACTGTTTTTAGACGAGCGGCCTGGGAAACACGTTCTACAACTAACCCAGTACTGCCCCCGTTAATTACCCGCGGTGCCCCCCCGTACTGCCCCCATCAACCCCCAAGTACTGCCCCCCATCAACCCCACGGTGCCCCCCAGGTACTGCCCCCATCAGCCCCGGTGCCCCGCTGTACTGCCCCCATCAACCCCCGGTGCCCCCCAGGTACTGCCCCC
>QEPC01003611.1:752166-773174 GCA_003113815.1 Sphenodon punctatus
AACACAAGGTTTCAGTTTAAGGTTTAAGTTTCATTTCAGTACAAAACTGAAATGAAACTTAAAGCAATCTAATAATCCTACTCAACGCCTGCTGTTCAGGAACAGCGACTAGCTCAGAAGGTGTTGGGAAGGGGGGAGGCAGATAGTTTCGTTTCTTGCAAGCCTTCCACCCCTGGTGCCTGGAAGTCTGCTCCTCAGCTGACTACCCCTCCCTGTCATGTTTGACCTTCCAGTGACCCTTTTTTTGCCACCCAAACACGATCCGAACTGCGGTCATTTCGCCGTTCGGATTGAGTTCAGTTCGGCCAGTTCATGTTCGGAGGTTTGGTTCGGTTCAGTTGTCCGAACAGGCTGAGTTCGGGCCGAACTCCGAACTTCCGAACCGCATTCGCCCATCCCTATAACAAACGAGAGGGCGGGGCTCCCACACCAGCTGCGTGTCCACCTGCCCCTTTGAGATGTTGGGCCCCCACCGGCCGCCATCACCAGGGCTGGACTTAGGAATTTTGGGCCCCATGGCCCTTCTCAGGCTGCTATCCCCAAGCCCCACCACAAGCCAAGCCCCACCCCCATGCTGCGTGTTCATGGGTGGGAGCCCCATGTGAATGATGCGGCGCACGCACCTGCAGTGAATGGGGGGGGCATGCGTGTGCCCTCCTAATGCATCCCCACTCGCCCTCTACTGGCCGTCATGCACGGAGCGACCAGGGAAAAGGGCGGTTGCTCCGTGGGTGCGGATGAGTGGGGATGTGTGCGCGGCCGTGTGCACACCCTGCCCACGCACCGGCACATCCACGGACCCCCCACCCGGCGGAGTCATGTAAAACCGGCCTGTGAGGAGCCACTCAAAGAAGAACAGACGGTTGCTGCCTTGTAAACAAGGTTCTTTGAGATGGTTCCAGACAGTCTCACAACACCCACCCTTCCAGCCCCGCATGGAATTTTTTTCTTATGTTCCTAGAAAGGGTTGGAAGGAACTGTCATTCTGAGGGGGAAGAGTCAGTGCTTTTTATACTAGAGGAGCTCAAGACCATCCCGTGGTTTATTATTTGAATAGGGTGAGCGGCACAAGCCAGTTGTGAGAATGTTGGGAGCCATCTCGAAGAACCTTCAGTACAAGGCAACAACCTTCTGATCACTCCTGTGGGGAGGAGTTGTTTGTGAACAAGCAGCTTTGTCTCCCAGGCCGATCAGTGTCCCGCTGCTGCACTACTAGCAGGCAGCCAGACCACAGAGGCAGGTGAGGGATGGGGACCCAGGCAGCAGGGTTTGGCTGTGGGCAGCAGCCTCTGGCCATGCAGGGAGGAAAAAAAACACGGAGCGGGTGGTGCCGGTAATCGCCACCCCCCAGAAAATGCCACCCAAGGCCCAGGCCTAGGGGACCTGCCCCTAAGTCCAGGCCTGGTCATCACGGTGGGGTCCGGGAGCCCGCTGTGCAGAGAAATGGGAGTTCAGTGTGCACCCACCTGTCCGCATCCCAGTTGTGCATAGCCTCCGTCCAGCTTCACTCCAATATTATTCACAAGGGACTGGGGAGCCCCAACCACAATAACGAGCGTGTTCTCACCAGCTGAGCGGGGTTGAAGGTCACCTTTAAGTTAAACCCACTTCCGCGTATACCTCTCAATTACTTAGTAAGGCGTCTGCTCAGTAAAACAGTGTAACTTTATTAATATAGAATTGAAAAACACAAGTCCTGGTTTCCTGGTCATGGCAGGTAACAACACTGCCCGCGCCTAAGCAGAAGCAATCCTACACAATCGTGTTCTTGCGTGTCCGGGGCCGTGAACTGGAGTCCGGGCAGACGTCGGTTCAGGAAAGGCTGAAAGGGGGAGGCAGATGATGCTGGAGAGGAGAGCGCGGTTCCTTGAGAGCGATGAGATGGACGGAACCGAGACCACGGTGCTCACTCTAAGTGGCCAAAGTAGATTGGTTCTGGTTGTCCTTGTATACAGCTCTTTGGGCAACGTTAGCCAATGGGAACTGCCCCTTCTGCTCATGAGAAAGGGAGTCTGTGGGAAAGAGGTGAGGTCACCCTTCTTTCGCAGGGGAGGGGGGTCTTTCCCATTGTTTATGAATCGTTGGGAGCACATCACCACCTTATTGGAACACCCTGTCCATCCTGGCTTGGGGGATCAATGCCGGTCAGAGCCACCCGCTCCGGGCGTATCAGGTTTTCCACCAGGTGTTGATGGTTTCAGGGCGGCAGGGTTATCTTGTCGACCCACCTGTCATGGATCTTCCCCCTTGCCTCACTGACCCCTGGCCCCCTGCTCAGGCAGGCCCGCGCCTGTCCTGCCGCCGGCCAGCGATCCCCTTGCTGGGCAAGCCCCTGGGGGTTAAGGCTGAGTGGGGAAAGCCGCTGCCCCGGGGATGCAGGCAAAGGCTGCGAGCGAGATTCCCCCGGAGGGATCTGCCTGGAGCAAGGATCAGACTAACCCAGAGTCTGCTTAACACGGCACGTTACTCGCAGCGGGGATTGGGGGGGGGGGGCTCGGCACAGAACCGCGCAGACCGGATCAGCGAGTTTACAGCAACAACAGTCTCCCGTTCGGTTCAGTGGTTCCTCCTCCGCGGCGCTCCCCGTCTAGCCCGGAAAGAGGGGTCTGGACCCAGTCGAGCCGGCTCTCCCCAAGCTGCAGCTCCAAGTCCCCAGCTCAGGTCCCCGCACTCACCCGCTCCCTCCTGCAGCTTCCTTAGTCCCAGGGTCTGACCCCAATCTCTCCCCAGCCCAGAGTATTTAACCCCACCCAGCCGCCCCACTGAGCGTGCTCAGAGTGGCCCCTCTGAACTCCAAGCCGGGTTTGGAGACTCCATCGGGCCGACCCGCCTGGGCACTGGGGGCTTTTGTTTACAGTAAACCCTGAGTCCCCCGGCTGCCTCTCCAGCCTCCCTCAGGTTCAGTTCAGTTTCCCCACATCTCCCCCCTTTAAAAGAGAATGGAGTCTGGGCTTCCCCAGAACCTTGGAGGAGATTCTTACTCCCCTCCGCGGGACGGTGCATCCGCAATTACGTTTGCCTGGATCCCCTCCGTGTCATAATCCGGGAATGTCAGACTCCGTCTAGGAGCTTGGCCTTGGTGCCCTGCGTGCGATGCAGCCAGCTCCGAGGCGAGTGGGCTGTGTACCCCTCCACGTGCCTGCCAAAGAGGTAGGCCCAGCCCACGGCAAGACGCTCCTTCCCGATGGTGGCAGAACTCTTCTCCCGGGGGAGCAGCTTCTTGCTGAGATAAACCACCGGGTGGGGTTTGCCCGCCGGGTCATTGGCACGAGCTCCGCCCATCGTCTTGGGCCTTCCCCACTCTCTGGCAGGGATCACACGTTCGGCAGGATTGTTTAACTGCTTCAAAGACTCCAGCCAGGAAGCTGTTGCAGCAGCAGCCTGTGTTTGGGGCGCTTCATGCCCAGAAAAGGGGGGGTATCATGGGCCACTGAGAGCAGCCTCAGGCGGTATTTTGGGGGGTACCACCTTTCAACTCCCCTCCCCCATTCCTCCACTGTCCCCTGGGGAACCCGCACACGGTACAGAAGCTCCCCTTGCCATAGAAATCGCTCCCGCCGCCCCCCGAAAGGGGCTCTGCTGCGCTGGGCGACGGTGCCACTGCCCTCAGGCTGCCCAGAGAGGGGTCTGCCAGGAGCTCTCTCTGGAATTCCACTGCTGAGACCGGCACCCGGACCGGCTCATCCCCAACCAGCCCCACGAGGTCCCTGCTTGGGGTTCAGCCTCGTTCTGCCCTTCCCTCCCCTGGGTAGGTTCCTCTTTACTCTTTCCCGGCCTGGTTTCCCCACTGGGCTTTGCTGCCTGCCTCCAGGTCACCCCAGGCTCTGGAGGGGGCAGGGCTACCAGTCTTGCAGATCATTACCCAGCAGAAGCGGGACTGGCAACTGGTCAAGGCCCCCCTTCCCTTCCCTGTCAGGTGTATCCGTGCTACAGGAACGCGACCGGCGCACCCGTCAGCCCCTGCACCCAGAGTTCTCAACTGGGCACCCAGGAGGCTGGATTAGCCACCTCCGGCCGCGCCAGGGTAACTTGAGCCTGTGTCCCTCCAGCCCTGAACCCTTTCCCCTTCCACCGGGACAAAGTGCCTCTTGGTGACCCCTGTGGGGTCGGATAGCACCATGCCCACAAAGACGGGAGTGTCTTCTCCTCCCCTTCCGCTGCTGCCGCCGCCTCCTCCATGGGGGCTGGGGGTAGCAATCCCCCCCGTTGGGGGGCTGGTGCCCCAGATGGGCGAGTCCCGTACAGAGGGCAGCTGGCCCATCTGTGCCCCGGGCAGTTGCGTGAGAAGCAGAGGGGCTCGGGGTCTTCCCTTCTTGGTGGTTGAGCAGGGTTTGGGGCACCCCCTGGCCTGGGTTTAGCCGCGTCTCCGGGGGGGGGGGGGCAACCCTGAGGCCTCTCTGCGGTGGCACGATGTGCCTGGGCCACTCGGGTTCAAGTTTTTGTCCTGGCAAAGGCCAGAGTTACTGTTAAGCCATATAGTCCATGTGTGCCTCAGGCAGGGAGGTCACCAGTCTAGCAGCGTCTGCTAGAGATCTCAGTCAGTGAGTGCAGAGAGCGAGAAAAGCCCCAGGTCAGTCCTTTTAAAAGTTCCCTCCCCCTCCCCCAGTGATTCGTTCAGGCGGGTCACCTGGCCAGGGTAGATTCCCCCTGACCAGTCCGAGCCAATCAGCTTAGGAATTTCAGGAATATGGGGTCCTTCCCATGTGTTGGATTGGGGCCTAGCGCTTGGTTAGGCCTGCCTTGGGTTCGGACAAGGTGTCTTTGTCAGAGTCAGCGGCTGTCTTTGCCTGTACCCGTGACATTTTGTCACAGTGCCCATGTAACATCTGCCTTAAAAGCCCACCGCGCCATTTTCAAACATGCGTTCTCCAAACTTCCTGGCTGGCAGGACGTTCTCAATGCTTGCTCTTTCCCAGCCACTGCATTCTCCGTACTGACTTGCGGCGGATGATCATTGCTGGGGCCGTGGCTCAAACTGACAACTATACCACCACCAGCACCGCTACCACGCAATTGCAGCTGCTCTAAGCCAATAGTGCATTTCCTGGACCGAGGAAGAGCCCAAGGCCTTCGTCGCTCTATGGGGAGAGCAGCGGGTCCAATACGCCCTGGTGAAGTGCTACAGGAATAAGGCGGCATGCCAGAAGAGCTCAGCCCCAGTAGCGCTGCAGGGCTACACCTGGGACATGAACCAGTGCTGGAAGCGGGCTGAGGACTTGAGGCGCCAATACAAAGAGATCTGGGACAACAACTTTGCCTCTGGTCACGGGCTCCATCATTGCATCATGGCTGCGCCTTCACCAGGGGCCAGAAGTGGGTGCATATGGCTCCCCCCCATGGACGCTGCGACCACCAGCAGGCATCCCCCAATGCCTGTCCCTGCCCCAAAGCCAGCACCGGTCGACATTGACAGCAGCTTCTTCCCATGGTTCACCATGGCTGAGAGACATGACAGGGCGAGGGTGGGTTTGGTGAGCAGAGTGCGACAGGGAAGAACACCTGCCTGTGTATTGGGCCTGTCACACTCAGCCTGTAAGTGGGAACTGGGGGGGGGGCTGTCCGACCGCACAAGAAAGACATGCAGGGGCTGCCCATTTATTAGACTCTACACGCTAAATGTGCGAGTGGGGGGCTGCATTGACCAAACCTGGACTCCAGGGGACTCGCTCACTGTCAAATGAGTGAGGTCGTGTCTTACTATGGATCAGAAACTGGTTAAAAGATAGAAAGCAAAGGGTTGGACTAAATGGTCAGTTTTCACAATGGAGAGATGTAAGAAGGGGTGTGCCTCAGGGATCTGTATTGGAACCGGTGCTGTTTAATGGATTCATTAATGATTTGGAAAAGGGCGTTAAGGGTGAGGGGATCAGATTTCCAGACGACACCAAGTTATTCAAGGTAGTTAAAACACAAACAGACTGTGAGGAACTGCAACGGGATCTTACGACACTGGGTGCCTGGGCATCTATTTATTTATTTATTTACAAAATTTGTATCCCGCTTTCTCCCGCCACAGACAGCCCAAAGCGGCTAACAGTACATATAATATAATAAAAACATTTCAATTCTATTCAAAAACAAATTCAACAATAAAATAAAACAACCATAAAACACCCCCATAACCCCCACCCCACCCTGCCCGTCTCCCTCGCCAAATGCCTGACAGAACAGCCAGATTTTGCAGTTCCTACGAAAGGTCCGGGACCAACTGTGCCCCCACCGGGAGGAAATTCCAAAGGCGCGACGCAGCCACCAAGAATGTCCTATTCTGCGTGGCCCCCTGGAAAACCCGGGCCCCCTCCAACAAGGCGCCTCTGGATGGCCGCAGGGGCCGATCTAGAACCCAGGGGGGTGAGGCGGTCTCGCAAATAAGCAGGGCCCAGGCCGTGTAAGGCTTTATAGGTTAAACCCAACACTTTGAATCCGGTCTGGAAGACTATTGGCAACCAGTCCAGAGATCGGAGCACCGGTGTAATATGCTCCCGGCGACCCAACCCCACCAGGAGCTGGACCGCCGCTGCAACTTCTGAGCCATCACCATAGGTAGCCCCACGTAGAGCACGTTACAGTAGTTTAACCTAGAGGTAATAAAAGCATGGATGATCGTGGCCAAGTCCAGAACCGAAACCAGCATCTGAAGCCGCCACACCAGATGTAACTGGGGAAAGGCACTCCTCGCCACAGCCTCCACCTGGAGATCCAGGCGGTGCTGCACATCGAGGAGCACCCCCAGGTTCCGCACCTGGGACGTCAGCGGAGGGCAAACTCCATCAATTGATGGGTCCGTCACCTTCGCCGACCTACCCACTAACATCACCTCCGTCTTGTCAGGATTCAGTCGCAGTTGGTTGGCCCTCATCCAGTCTCCCACAGCTGCCAAACACCGGGTAAGCACCGAGACAACTGGGCCTGGGTCGGTTGAAAATGAGAGGTAGAGTTTGGTGTCGTCCGCATATTGATGACACCTCACCCCAAGCCCTCCGATCACCTCGCCGAGCGGCTGCATATACATGTTGAACAGGAGAGGGGACAAAACCGAACCCTGCGGGACCCCACACAGAAGGTATCGGTAAGATGAAAAGGAATCACCGAGTACCACCCGCTGAGTTCTTCCGGTCAGGAATGAGCGGAACCATTCAAGAACGATCCCGCCCACCCGCGCGCTGTCCTGCAGGTCAACGGTATCAAATGCTGCCGATAGATCTAATAGGACCAATAGGGTCGATCGACCCCAGTTCTTTTCTCGGTGAACGTCATCCACCAAGGCCACAAGTGCTGTCTCAGCGTCATGACCCAGACGAAAGCCAGACTGCGAAGGAGCAAGATAACTGATGAGATCAAGATGCTCCTGGAGCTGCTGAGCCGCTACCCATTCAATAACCTTCCCTAAAAAGGGAAGGTTAGAGACAGGCCGATGGCTGGCAGGGGAGTCAGCATCAAGCGACGGTTTGTTGAGCAGAGGCCTCACCACCGCCTCTTTGAGACAGCTCGGCACTCTGCCCTCCCGCAGGGAGGCGTTGACCACCCCAGCCAGCAATGGCCCCAAAGTCTCCCGGCAGCTGTTAATCAGCCAGGATGGGCACAGATCTAATTCACAAGAGGTGTCTCGAACAGCCCCAAGCATCCCCACCACATCAGTGGGTGTCACCGACTGAAAGTGATCCCAGAAAAATGGACAAGTCAAGGCTTCTACACCCTCTACCTCCTCCACTGCACTAAATGCGGCATCGAGGTCATGGTGGATCCGAGCGATTTTGTCCGCAAAATAATCCGCAAGAAGGTCACAGCGGGCGGAAGATGACTCAACCCCCAGGTTGAGGGAGGCCGGACTGACCAGCCCCTGCACCACCTGTAACAACTCCCTCTTTGCTATCCGCATAGCCTCAGCATAGGCTCGTAAACTAGCTGTATGTAACAATCTGTCGGCTTCAGTACGAGATCAACGCCACCGTCACTCCAACCGTCGCCCTTCTTGCTTCAGGACCCACAGCCCCTCGGAGAACCAAGGAGGCCTGCGGGGCCGCCGCATGGGTAACGGACAGCTGGGAGCCGTTTGTTTGATGGCCTCCATCAGCAAGATATTCCATAACTTGACACGGTCATCGATGAGACGGTCGTCAAGGTCAGAGGATAATTCCCCCAGAGCGCCTAGAAACCACACCGGGTCCATCAGTCTCTGGGGGCGGACCATCCTAATAGGTCCCACACCCTGCCGGGGGCAGACATGCACTAGAAGGGAGGTCTGTAGGAGGTAATGATCCGTCCATGACAAGGGCACAGTTGATATCTTCCCCCATTAACGGAGCACCCGCCTCAAGGCCAGTGCAGAACATGAGGTCCAAGGTATGTTCTCCAAGATGTCGGGCCGATGACCCTCTGGGACAGGCCCATGGTGGCCATGAACTCAAGCTTGGTTCCCCTGAGCACAGCGTCGGTGTGAATGTTGATGTCCCCCAGGACTATCGTTCTGGAGGACCGCAGCACCACCTCCGACACTACCTCTGCCAAAGCCTGTAGAGGCTGCTGTACTGGTAGGTGCATGGTAAACCAGCAGCACTTCCCCAACTGTTCCCTGCCACATCAAACACAAGATGGAGGCCTTCAATGCCTACCATGGTCCACACTGGATGCCGCCTCACAGACCACCCCTTTTTAAAAATCATAGCTATACCGCCCCCCGTCCCTCCAACCGCGGCTGGTGCTGCACGGAATACCCGGCCGGAACAAGATCAGCCAGGATAGGGGATTCATTCTCCAGCCAGGTTTCCGTGAGCCACACGAGATCGGCGGCACAGTCCAGTATTGCCTCCTGGACCATCGTTGCCTTATTCGCCACCGACCTCACATTCAACAGCACCAAAACCAGGTTGCGGGTCCCCTGACCATGCTCCACTTCTTCATCCACTATGGGAGGGACCAGCGGGACGTGCACTAAGCACCTGTCTTGCCTTACCACCCTCACTTCCCGCCCCCTGAAACCATATCTCTCCCGGCCTGTCACGACCCCAATAGCTGCGCCCGCCCCCTGGCCGTCCTGCCTAGGCTGCGAGGGAGATCCCATCCCCAACCTCCCCCCTCCCCAGAACTTCCTCCCTCACCGAGGGTGACCCCACCCTATCCCTCAGGCAGTACCCTCCCCCCGTCTCACCGGGCGGCAAAGTCTGCTTCCACCCATCCCCCCCCCTCCCTTCCCACCACACACTGATCCCTACTATATCTCCCCTCCCCCCGCCTCCTGGTTCTCCCTCTCTCACCGGGAGTCCCTCCTCCCCCCAATCAAACCTGTGCCACCCACTCTCACGGGGAGGCCATCTAAATGGCAAATGAGATTTAATGTGGACAAGTGCAAAGTGATGCACGTAGGGAAAAATAATCCAAACTATGCGTACACAATGCTGGGTACTAAGCTAGGAGTCACCACTCAGGAAAAGGATGGACAATACAATGAAATCCACAGCGCAGTGTGCAGCAGCAGTCAAAAAAGCAAACAATGTTAGAGAATAAAACTGAGGACGTCATATTGCCGCTATAGAAATCAATGGTGCGACCGCACCTGGAATATTGTGTGCAGTTCTGGTCGCCCCATCTCAAAAAAGACATAGCTGAACTGGAAAAGGTACAGAGAAGGGCAACAAAAATGATCAAGGGCACGGAAGGGCTCCCGTAGGAGGAGAGGCTTGGTAGGTTGGGGCTCTTCAGCTTGGAGAAGAGACGACTGAGAGGAGATAGGATAGAGGTCTATAAAATAATGAGTGGGGTGGAACTAATAAACAAAGAGCAGTTATTTACCCTCTCAGCTAGTACTAGAACTAGGGGACACTCCATGAAACTCATGGGTGGCAAGTTTAAAACCAATAAAAGAAAACATTTTTTCACTCAGCGTATAATTGGGTTGTGGAATTTAAGGCTGTGGTAAGGGCCAGTACTCGAGCTGAGTTTAAAAGAGGTTTGGACAAGTTTCTGGAAAATAGGACCATTAGCAGCTATTAGCAGGGCCCCGATTTTTCCGCGGAATTTTTTTTAAAATTCCGCGGGAGTCAGGGCCCAATTCTGCGCCTCGGCGCGATTTACCATGCCGGGGGGGCGGGGGGCTTGGCTTGCCTCCTCCTCCCCCCGCACTGGTAAAATCCTCAGGGCTTCCCCTCCCCAGCTGCCGGGGCTTTCCCTCCCCAGCCTCCCCAGTTGCCAGGGGGGGAGGCACCACCTACGTCGCCCTGAGAGGCCCCGTCGGGAGGGGCCAGGAAGTACGAGCGCGCTGGACGGAGCAGCTGCTGCTGCCGTCTCCAGTAAGTTAATTAATTATCTAAAGGGGGTGCCTCCCCCCCTGGCGGCTGGGGAGGGGAAGCCCCGAGGGTTTTTTCATTCCCCTCCCCTCATGGAATCTCCTGCCCCGCGTCCCTCCAGCGCAGGCTAGAAATTCTGCACTGGGGTAAGCGGGGCAGGAGATTCCGCGGGGGGAGGGGAATTCCGCGGGAAATCTGTGAATCGCAGACCCGCGTTTCCCTCGGGGCCCTGGCTATTAGCCAGACAGGATCAGGGAACATGACGGGAGCTGGGGGAAACCAACAGGGAATGGATCCCCCATTGTGACCCGTTGGGTGCTTCTCCCAAGCCACCGTGATTGGCCACTGTCGGAGACAGGATGCTGCGCTAGATGGACCATTGGTCTAGCCCAATATGGCACTTCTTATGTTCTTAAATACTTTGTCGATGGCTCCCAGACGGTTCTCCCTTCTTCTGTTTCTGGACCATTCGCTCAGTCTCTGGAAGCTACTGGGAAACTCAAGTTCCCTCCAGTAACACTTCATCTACATTAGAATTGTCTTCCCTGCCTGTCCCAAAACCTGCCCAACTTGTTTTGGGCTCACATTTTATTTTCTGCTTTCCAAAAGTAACTTTTCTTTATATTGTCTTTCTATTCACTTGGTACCAACACGGCAACCACACCCTGTGGATTATGTTGTCCCCACATACAATTTTTCCCCTGATTGGACTCAGTGTTTTTAAACAACTCCAACAACCCCAAACTCTTCATGTTTCACATAATGTTTTCAAAAGCACAAGAATATTCTTCATTCACCTGAAAACCACACTACGTGCCTGGTTTTTCATAAACCCTGTGACAAGCGTGCAAGCTTTTGGGCTGTTCATCGAGATGCTCTCGGTGAAGACCGATCGCTTGCTTGCCAGCAGAAATTGGTCCCATAAGGCATCTCATCTGACCGACTCCCTCTCCATCCCCTACGTTTGGTGACCGCTCTTTCTGGCCCACAACCAGCTCTTGTTAAATGAAGTGGGGCGGCAGCCAAGAGGTCGCGCCTTCTCCTGGAGGCTGTTGGTGGCGCCGGGGAGGAGTGGGGGCCCTGAGAAGAGGGATCAGGTAGCAGCAAGCCTTGCCTCTTGGGGGCGGTAAGTCACAGCCTCATCCTCTGTCCTGCCCAGCTAGGGCCGGCGGTCTTGGCTCTGGAACAACCGCTTGTTGCTCTCTCTCCCCTGCCAGGAAGGCGATCGAGGGACTGGTGACACTGAGTGAGGACGACTGCTCTCCCCTCTCCATCCAGCAGATGGCGTACGGTGAGTTCCCACAGAACGGGGGACCCCGGTGGGTGACGAGTTCCTTTGTGTGGGTCAGAGACCTGGATGGGGCTGCAGGAGCCATCGAGTCCATGCCCCCCCCCCCCCCCCCCCCCCCCCCCCCCCCCCCCCCCCCCCCCCCCCCCCCCCCCCCCCCCCCCCCCCCCCCCCCCCCCCGCAGTGCGGATCTGCCAGACACAGGCTCCTCCAGTGATGGAGACTCCACATATCTCTCGGGTGCCTGTACAACCAGGAGTCTCCCCTCAGGCTCAGGCCAGATCTTCCTGGCTGCAGCATGTCCCCATGGCTGCCTCTTGGCCTGCCCTCCAGAGCAAGAGAGAAGCTTCTCCCGGGAGATCCTCCTGGACGGCCAGTAAAACTGGAGGCTTAGATCCCCTCCACTCCCAGTAGGAGACTCCTGGAGCATGCTCAGTGGAGATCTAGTCCCTCAGCTCCGCTTGTTGCAGGACGCAGGCGAGCTGCCTCCGTCGCAGGATGGATCTTGAAGGCAGATTAGGGCATTTTCTGCTTTCCAGGAATCTTAGAGTAGCCTCCAGGTTCCAGGGAGGGAGGGAGGAATTCTCTCGAAGGGATAGGAGTGTTTGGATCTGGGTGCCCCCCTCTCCAGCTGGTGCGGGGGCCCCACAGAGCGGGCGTAGCAGTACCCCAGGGGATTCTAGCTATTGGTACCCTCCCCCACTAGGGCCTCAAATGGCCAGAAGAGAGACCTGCTGCTCCAGCAGCACTGAACCCGACAGTGCCGGTCCAACCAGCTCCGGAGTGGGCAGACAGACAAGTCCCGCTCCCCCCTACCCCCGGCAGGCTGCTCGGTCCGTTCCACTGGCCCCGGGAGGGTTCAGCGCCAAAGCACTGCAGCGACCAGATCTGGCTCGCTTCCCTCCCACTCCCCAACCAGCAACAGCTCCCGGGGCAAAAAACCCCACAGCCAGCACCCACCGGCTTTCTCACCTGGTGCACAGCTCAGAAAAGCGGCTGCAGGGAAACCACGAGGGGCAGCAGCCAGCTGAGATGGCCACTCCGAGGAGAATGGCAGCAGGAGCAGCAGACCAGGCGGCGTCTGCACCAACAGCAAGCCCCCTGCCCACCCCGGCCCCAGACCCACATATGGAGGTCCTGAGAGAGATCTTGCTGGAATTAAAGCACGACAAATGCAAGAGATCTCCTCATTCGCCCAAGAAAGCCTTCCCCTCCAAGGGTCACTCCAAGGGCGCTGGCAAAGGCAAGCTCCCCCTGCCCAAGAAGCCACGCAAGGCCCCTGAACACCCCCTCTTCGTCAGGGGCAGCCTCTGATGAGGTGTGATCCATCCACTCCTCCGAAGAGGAAGAGAAAGAAGCGGGGAAAAGACTCCTCTCAGACCAGCCAGTGAAGGGGAGGAGGAGGCTTCTGAGACCTGCGCCTCAGAGGAGTACCAAGCCTCTGAGGAAGAGATCAGTCACTCCTCCCTTGAGGAGGGGTGGGGACAGAGAGAGAGGAGTCGGGGATTCAAGCTTCCTCAGACCGAGACAGGCAGTTCTCCAGTTAATACAGAGACCAGATCTTCGAACTGGTCATAAAGGCTCTTCACCTCTGAGAGAAAAAAAGGCCAACGCGACTCCTCAGAGGCTGAGAGAGAATATCCCACGAACTAGAGCCAGAGACGTGGGGATGGTTCTAGTTAAGGCATATGAGAAAACCATTAAAAAGGAATGGCAACTCCCCAACAGGGCTCGGCTCGCGAGATGAATAAAACCCAGGAATCCCTCAACTCGCTCACTAAGAGCAAGGAGACCCTCCTCGCCACCCTTAAAATAGTCACCGCAGCGGCATCCCTTGCCAGGAATTCTTGTTTTCCCCCTCAAGGGCGAGTGCTACCCCCGGACCCCACCGACAAGGGAATAGAGAGTAACCTAAGGAGGAACTTTGAGGAAGTCGCCTCCGTTATAAAAATGGCCACTGTCACCTCCTACTTTTCAAGGGCCCTTATGACTTGGGTCAAATGGACCAGGGACCCTCAGGTCTTTATGAAAATGACAAGGATTCTATCCACCAGAATCCAGTGGGCCTAGGCCTTTATAGCGGACTCCTTCACTGATCTCCTCTGCTGGGCTTCTCGTGCGGCGGCATCCAACATAGCAGCCCACCGCCGCCTCTGCCTCAGGTCCTGGAAAGGGGACACCAAAATAATCTCGGGGGGGCCTATTCAAGGGGCCAAACTCTTTGGGTCTCCCTGGACAAGGTCCTTGCAGACGCTGCAGGTAAATCGAAAAGACAAACCTTGCAAAGTTTTGGGATTTCAAAAAAGCCTTTTCGTCCCTTCAGTGCAGGCTACTCTCCAGCAGGTGGCACCAGACGCCCTTTCTATCGCCACAGAGGAAACCAGCAGAAATACAAGCCGAGGTGGATCCAGGAACGGAGCCAAGCATTCGCAGGGCTCTAAACGGCCGCATGACTATGGGGCCTGCCCCCCTTGGGGGACCCTGCAACCCTAGGAGGCAGGCTGCAGGTATTCACAGAGAGATGGCTGGACTCCACTTCAGTCCGGACCATCCAGAGGGATACGCAATCGAGTTCTCCCACTTCCCTCGAAATTCCTACGGTTTCTCACGGTCTCCAAGCACTCCGCGATGCAAACAGAAATAGACCGACTCCGATCCATCGGAGCCATAGAACCCATACCACCCCAAGACAAGGGGTCCCGACTTCATTCCATCGTCTTCCTCATCCCCCCCAAAGTCGGAGGAATAGAGCCTCTGACGATAACTTATTCTGTGATCTATTATCTGATGCCTTTATTAGCCCATGGAGGCGATCTATTGTTCAATACCTTGCCCGAGCTGGCATACCGGAAACATACTTGAAAACCAGGGGGTATGCGGCTGCTAGGAAGGAGGTGATCACGAGACTGCGGGACATAGATAGACAAGAGGGTATAACCTTGGCGGTTAAACCCCGCCACATGAAGGACTATCTATCATGGGCCCCCCCAGATGGGATTTGAGGCAAATTACCTGGGATCGAAGGCATCCTTTAAGAGAAAACATCTATTCCTTCTGGCCAGGGCAAACACGCTCCCCACAAGGGTTTTGGAGGGACGATTCGAGCAGATTCCGTATCAGGATCGCCTATGCCCCTTCGACGCTATATCAGTGGAATCGGTCCAGCATGTTTTGTGTGAATGTCACCTCTATGACTCCATTCGGGAAGGGTTGATGCTGTCTCCTCTGGGAAAATACCAGGGAGCCAGATGGCTCTATTAGATACAAACCCAGAGATAACGTATAGTGTGATGCGGTTTCTAGAACAAGCAATGCACCTGAGGAAGAAATTTCTCGAGTTCAAAGCTTTAGTAGTATGAGCGAAATAGACCTCAGTATTTTATTTTATATCTTTTATTTTAATTGTATAGCAAAACAAAGCCATTTAAGGGGTTAACGAGTACCATAACCAAATTAATATAGGACTAAATTAAATTGGGGTATTAAGGGTTATGACCCTATGTGGTTGTATTGTTGTTTTTTAATGTTTTTGTATGTATGTTGACAATGGCCAAGGGTCACGTCCAGAAATAAATTAATTTAATTTAATTGACCTAAAAATCCTGAACCAGTCGGTCAAAGTCCAAAGGTTCAAGATGGAAACCCTTCAGTCCATCCACACAGCGATCACCGAAGGCGAGTGGCTGACCTCCCTCAACCTCAAGGAAGTGTACCTGCATATCCCCATCCTCCCATCACACAGACAGTGGCTCAGGTTCACATATGCCCAACAACACTGGCAATACACAGCCCTGCCCTTCGGCCTCACCACCTCACACAGGACATTTACAAAGGTCCTGATCCCTCACGTTTATTTATTTATTTATTTATTTAATAAATTTTTACCCCGCCCCTCCTGCAAACAGCTCGGGGCGGCTTCCAGCAATAAAACACATATAATATATAAAAACAATTTAAAACAATCAGCAATAACAACCATATATTAAAACAGGGCCCGGGACCTCACTTAAAACGATAAATAAGGTAGGGGAGCTAAAACCCTACCCCACCCTCCCTCCCTCCCTCCCCAAAGGCCTGGGCGAACAGCCAGGTTTTACAACTTCGCCGGAATGTTAAAAGGCTTGGGGCCAGGCGGGCTTCCTCCGGAAGGGAGTTCCAAAGGCGCAGCCCAGCCACCGAGAATGCCCTATCCATTGTGGCCCCCCGCTTAGCGGGGGACCTCCAAGAAGGCACCCCCGGCAGACTGAAGGAGCTGCTCCGGGGTGCGGAGGGCGAGGCGGTCTCTGAGGTATGAGGGGCCCAGACCGTGAAGGGCCTTATAGATCAACACCAAAACCTTGAACCTGGCTCGGCACGCTATCGACAACCAGTGCAGAGTCCGGAGCACGGGTGTAATGTGCTCCCGGCGACCCGTCCCCGTAAGGAGATGGGCCACCGCATTCTGCACTAGCTGCAGCCTCTGAACCAGGCACAAGGGAAGCCCCACGTAGAGCGTGTTGCAATAGTCCAGCCTCGAGGTGACGAAGGCATGGATGAGGGAGGCCAGGTCCGGCCCGGAGACGTACAGACGCAGCCTCCACACCAGGTGCAACTGGCGGAAAGCAAGGAGAGAGGGTATTGGGATCCACCCATACCTTGACAATATCCTCATTCAGTTGCCTTCCTACGAGCAGGCATTGGTGGATGTCTGCAGAACCATTGAGTACCTGCAGAACCGAAGAGCCACCTGACTCCCTCACAAGTTCTGGAACACCTGGGGGTGATCTTGGACACCAACAGATACAAGATCTTCCTTACACCACAGCGGCAAGAAAAACTACGAGGCCTGATCAGATTAATCTTGAAGGCCCGCAAGTCCAGATTGAAGTTGCTCGCCAGCCTGATGGGTGTCATGGTCTCCTGCCTGGGAATACTGCACTGGGCCAGATTCCATGCCAGACCATTACAACGGTTGCTACAACCATGGCAAGACCACCTGGTGCAGGGAGGAAAACCGTGGATCACAGTCCCGGCATCACTGAAGGACTCCTTCCGCTAGTGGACAAAGAGGGACTGATTCCAACCGGGCATCCTGCTCTCAGATCCTGACAGGATGACAGGGACAATGGACGCAAGTCTCCTAGGCTGGAGAGCACACTCGCAGGACAAGACTGCACAAGGCAAGTGGTTCCCTTGGGAGCGAAAACACCACATCAACTGGCTGGAACTATGTACACAAGACACAAGCACGCTAGACTTGATTATAAAACATATATTGAGTACATACAAGTACGAGGCTGTTGATCAGATAGTGCAAGTCAATAAATCAAACATAAAGTACATGCATTCTAAATCCACTGATATTCCCTGACTGTCTCTTACCCTAAGAGGTAAAATACAGGTCCATCAGATGCTGTCTCAGTCTGGAAGTTGAAGACTGGGTTCAAATCTTAGTTCATAGCCAAGTCTTTAGTCCATAGTTTGAAATCTTTCGGCAGCTCCTCTCCTCAGCTGTTAACTTGTTCAAGTCCAAAATGGAAGAGAGCTAATTCTTGAAGAAGAACTTCCTTATTCTTCCTCACAGGACACCTGAGGTCACTTCCTGAGGGTCCTGGCCATTGTTATTGTTATCAAGGTGGCAGGATGACCTGGGTGTTGCTTGGCAACCAACTGCCCAATTGCCATAACAAAGGGAATCTCTTCCCCCACTCTGGCAACTGGTTTCAGCATTCTGCCCCAACTGAGCTTACAATCTGTTACATCTTTATATTACATTACACATATCCCCCCAAATGGGTGTGTTGCCCCCATGTCCCCATGACAACCTCCCCTCAGACTCCCGGACATTCCCGTCGTCCTGGCTCAGGGACTATCCATAACAACAACCCAGAAGCCCTGAAATTAACAGCGTGGAAATTGAACGGAGGGTGCTGAGGAAACTGGGCTACTCCCAGCAAGTCCTGAACACTAAGCTACAGTCCAGGCGACAGGCTCCGAAACGTATTTACCGGGGCGCCTGGGATACCTTTGCCGTTATGTGAGAACAGGGACGTTAGACCAGCTAAGGCCCCCATTAGGATTATCTTAGATTTTCTTCATGAGGGGCTGGACAAGGGGTTAAAGCCAACACAATGCAAAGGCAGGTAGCAGCCCTGAATAGCACCCCCATATTGTTCATTTCCTGAAGGCGTCGAGAGTTCTCTCTCTGGTGGCTTACCGATTCCCCACGTGGAATCTGAATTTAGTCTTGAGGGCCCTAACCAAGATTCTCTTTGAACCTCTCTGAGAGGTCTCCCTTTATTATCTGTCCCTCAAACTTGCCTTTCTCATAGGCATCACCTCTGCTCGGAGGGTCTCCAAACTTAGTGCCCTATCCATGGACCCCTCTTTCTCCTTTAAGGAGTCCTCAGCGGTCCTTAGGCTAGACCCAGCCTTTTGCCCCAAGGTGGACACCCGCTTCCACAGGGAAGAGGAGGTGATCCTCTCCTTTTGCCCCAAGCCGACTCGCCCACAAGAACGATGTAAGGAGAGCACTGAAGGTCTACCTGCACAGAACGACCCTGTTCATATAGCTTACAGCCCTCAGAGAAGAGGCAAGAGGACACCCAAAGCAGTTATTGCGTGCTGAAGGAAACGCTGCATCACAGAGGCTTACAATGCAGAAGGCAAGTCTCCCCCTCAGGGGTCTTCATTTATTCCCTAAAAGGAGCAGCCACCTCCCAGGCCTTTAGAAATTCAGCCTCCTACGGGGAAATCTGTCATGCAGGGATCTGGTCTTCAGTGCACACCTTTACGAGGCACTACAAGATCCCGTTGCATGAATAAGCCAAAGCAGCTTTCGGGAGGAGGGTTCTCCAGGTGCTGCTGTAAGGGATCTCCCTGACTTCTGTTCGCTAGATGTCTCCCTCCCTCTCCTTCTCCCCCCCCTTCTATTTCAGGATTGGGACACCGCTTTGGAACATCCCTACAGTTTTACTGGCCGTCCAGGAGGATCTCCCGGGAGAAAGGAAAATTGGGTTGTTACTTTGTGAATTTTCCTTCGATGGGAGATCCTCCTAGACAGCCAGTCCCACCCGGAGTGAGAGGTAACTCTGAGGTGCTGGAAACAAGGATACTTAGCTTAGTGTCCACGTCTGCCCTAGAACCACACCCCGTTGGGAGTGGCAGCAGGGAGTTTAGGATGGAGGTTTATGTTGATAGTAAAGTTTTTTCTAGTTACAGGAAATTTTCCAGTTCAGCATAGGTTACACAGTGTGAAGTTAAAGCTTGAAAACACTGGAGCTTAGGGGCTAGATCCCCACTGAGCATGCTCCAGGAAAAATCAGGAAGTCTGCCTCCTACTGGTAGTGATGGGGGGTCTAACCCTACAGTTTTACTGGCCATCCCGGAGGATTGCCCGTAGAAGGAAAATTCACAAGGTAAGAACCCAATTTTCCTTTCTATACAGATTCCCCCCCCCCCCAATAGTCCTCTAGTTCCCAAGCTGAATGGACCCCAATCCTTCTACCCCTCCTTTATTGCTGCTCTCCTCCTCTGCCCCCTCTCCAACTTTTCTATGCCCTTCTTCAATGGGGGTGCCCCAAACTGAATCCAGGACTGTAGCTGGGACCGGAGCAGAGCAGCACAATGCCGTCCCCTGCATACGATGCTTCTCTTCATGCAGCCCAAGATGGGATTTGCTAGGGCTGACACAAGCAGCAACAGTTGATGCACAACTGTCGGGAACCAGTAAAGATGTAAAGGCCTGGGGAGAAACCAGAAAAAATAGGTGGAAAAACATTTTTCCTTTTTTTTTTTTTTTTTTTCCCCAATGGAAAAATTGGAAATTTGGGGGGAGATTGAAAAAACGTCTTAAGAAATATTTTTCTCTTAGAATGATGAACGAAAATGGTTTTCAGCTGCCCTTTGTGCTCTCAAAATGATTTCTAATAACTGGCTAGAACGCTCGCCAAATCCAAACGTGTGAACGAGGAGAGAAGCTTGTTTCAATCTGTGCAAACCGTTCGGTTTCTGAAGTCCATGAAGATAAAAACAAACGTTCAGAATCTGAAACTATTGATATTTGAGAAACTCGTGACACTCATATTTTCAAGAATAGATTTGATTGTTTAAAATGACACGATATTAGTTTCATGCGGTGAATTCTGTCTCCAACCTTAGAGGGATGGGGGGTTTTCTGAGCTTTTTTCTAAAAATACGAGTTTCTTCTCCTGTTTTTGGAGAATGCTGACTGTACGGAGGAGACTTTTGAAGTCCAGATAATAAAAACTTCCTTTTGTTTACTACAGTGTTGATGGTTTTTATTTTCAACTTTTTATTTTTTTCGTACTTCTCATGAACTGGCAAAAACGAAGATATCCTTAAATTCCGCAGGGGTGCAGTATGTAACTCCATCTGTAACAATAATTGCAAATAATTATTTCTAAAAGCCTCAGTTTGATTCCATCAGTAATTAAAAATAATTATTTATAATATTTGAATTAAATTAAGGCATTTAAACTTTTAAATGTTATAAGTATGCGAAACATTACAGTGTTATGTGCTAACTAAGTTACACATAATACATTTTATGTTTTTAAAGCAGGAAAGTAAATTTAGATCTGATAAGAAAATAAGTGTTGCATTTATTTCAATTTCCCCCCTAATTTATGTCTCTTTCTGGGGGAGAAAAAAAGAAAAGAAAGGAAAACCAAACCACGTTTTTTTCCCCATGACGTCAAAATTTCCAGAAATTTTCCATCTCTAGGAACCAGGAATGATTTTCCATCCTGATTCTCTCAATACTGCGAGACACCATGGAGATTTACCGAGCTTACCGCGTTGCTGAGGGGCCCGATTTACACCACGTTTCTGAGCGAATCACTGTGCAAATAGCCCACCCGTTAACACCCACCCGTTAACACCCCGGCCCACCCAAACACAGTTTAAAAAAACGTGCCTCCAATCAGAATTGTTGTTCCAGGTTGTTCCCTTTGCTTTGACCAATCTACAGCTGGAAGGGGAACAGAGGGAGAAACAAGGGACTTGTGTCTCTTCTTGTGACTTCTCCAGTCTGGTCCCTTGTTCCCTTTCCAAGCAGGCAGGAAAAGCGCTGCCTTTCTTGTGTTTTTTGGTTAAGAATTCCTCCTTTCCGCGGAGCGGCTGACCGTTTCCTTAGTCTTTCGTTTGTCTCGACGGAATTGTAAATTCCCTTTTCATTGCCTTGAACCCCTCTTGCACGCTTCCCTTCCGGGGCTGCTTCTACCCATTCATGCTGTAGCTTTAGAGACGTCCCTAGTTATTTCTCCTTCCTTTCACCCACTCCCTGCAGACGGGCCTTGGGGCAGCGGGATTTTAACATGGTGATGAAGGCAGGTGGGGGGTGTCTCCTGTGGGACAGGCCAGGGGTTTCTGGGGTGGGAGAATCTCTTGGGGGGGGGTGTCTCGCTGGAGCATCCCTGGAGTGGCGGGGGGGGGGG
>QEPC01003611.1:776261-791411 GCA_003113815.1 Sphenodon punctatus
TGTGTGTGTGTGTGGGCACTGCCCAGAGACCCCAGCCCACTGACCTTTCCCCAATCCACTCCTGCTCTGCAGAACCTGTTCCCTGTGCTGTGCCTCCAAGGACGGTTCTGCTTGGCCACAAGTCTCCACACTCTGCCCTACAGCTCTGCTCCCTCAGGGTCCTGCTCCAGGGACCCCATGACTGAGAGCAGGGGCAGGGGTCTCCCAGGGGTGGCCCCCTTTCTGCGATTGTGGGAGTGAGGGTGTGGGGATCCAGCACCTGACCCCAGCAGGGGAATAACTCGGTGTGCGCCTCTCGCCTATGCTGGCTATAGCCACCTTGAGGCTGTTCTCCCTTCCCTGCAAACTGGGCTCACAGCCTCCTCTGCTCCTCCCCAGGTCTGCAGAGCGGAACACCCCCCCAGCCGGGAGCCGGAGACCCATCGGACGCTGCCCCTCCGCTCCATCCCCCTTCCTTGCCGGCAGCTGCAACAGCCAGTGCCTGCCTTCAATAACATCTCTGGGCCTCGAGCATCCCCAACTGCAGGAGGCAGGGAGCATGGGACCAACCACTGAACTGCCGGAGCTGTGGGGATTGGCTCCTCCTCCCCCCCAACACTGTCTTGGGATGCTGGGGGTGGGGTTGACAGGCAGGACCGTGCCCCCACCTCCCTGAACTGGGGAGTGGCTCTCCCGTCCCAAAACCAACTTGGGATGCTGTGGGGGGGTGGCATAGGCAAGGACCTGCCCCACAAACTGCTGCAGATCCAGGCATTGACTCCTCCTGCTACCAGTGCTGACTTGGGATCATGGTGGGGGGTGGTGGAGAGGCAAGGACACCCCCCACTGGCACTGCGTGAGGTTCAGGGATTAGCTCCCCCCTGCCCCCCTTAGGAGCCCCTGGGGATGTGCAGTAGGCACGGAGATCTATGGATGTGCTGTGGGGGCTCCTTGGGAGCAACTGGGCTGGGCATCCCCTGCCACTGTCTGGGGAGCAGCAGGTGTCGTGACAGTAGAGGGCAGCTCCCTGGTGCCTTTGCTGTTAGAGGATCAGCTGTTGAATGGCGGCGGCAGCAGCATCGGAGCAGCCGCGATGGCCGGGAGCTCCTCTGCCCCCTCCAGCTCCTTGCCATACGCAGAGCGTCATGGGAGCATCCATGATGGACTTCCCCAGGAGGCATTAGGGTCAGCGTCCCACATCTGACCCGTTCTGCGGGGATGAGCTACGCCCAGAAAGAGCACTTTGTCCCTGGGTTTGGGCTCCCTTTAGCCCCTAGGAACAGTGCGAGCTGCGCATCGGCCTGTTCTCAAGGGAGGCCGAGCAGCCGGGCCACCCATCGGCCTGTTCTCAAGGGAGGCTGGTGGCAATGGCTGTGCTGACACCTGGCAGAGCCTAGGCTGCCTAGTGGTGCTATGGGGGTGGGGGGAGGTCTGGGTCGAGGGGTCAGACTGTACGGATGGTGGGGTCACAATGGGCTTTTATATCAATAAACAGAGCGAGCGCCTGCCCTAGTGTGTGTCATGGGGGGGGGGGCTTTCTGTCTTCTCTCAGGGCCCCCTTCCGGGTGTGCTACAGCGCGTAGCCGGCCCAGTCCTTCAGGCTCGCTGGGGCTGAGGATTCTGGGGGATTGGTTGATGCTAAACACACCGCTAAGCATCCTGGGCCAAACCTGTGTCCCTTCTGCCAGGGACCCGCTCCACCCTGCATCCAGGACTAAGAACATCGTGCCCGGCTGGGTCAGATTAAAGATTGGTCGAGCCCAGTATCCTGTCTCTGACAGTGACTGCGCTTGGTGAACTACTGAACACAGGTCACAACGGGTTGTTCCGTTCACACTCCGTTCCTGCCGGTCAGCGGTTACGTCCCCCAAACCTACTTGGATAATAGCTGTTAAGAGAATGTACCGTCCCAGAACTGCTCCAATCCTTTCTTAAACCCAGCTTTGTCACGGGCCTTGGCCGCATCCTCTGGCAACAAGTTCAACAAGTTAAGTGCGTGTTGCGTGTAAAAATACTTTTATTTATTTTAAATCTGCCACCCAAGGCGCTCGGTGTGAGGGGGTGGAGTGGAGGCTGAATCCGAGAGGCCTGACCTTGGGCAGCAGGAAGCAGGTGCCTGTGACCTCCCAGTCCCTGTAAGCGGCTGGGCCGACACCCAATGCAATTCAATAGGAGTCACAAATTTGCAGATTTAGTACAAGTAAATTCATGAAAACTTAAATTAGCTGATTGCTTAATCTTGAACTGCTGGGAAAACCTGCCCCAATTACATCACAATTGAGCCTGCAAGAACCGTGGGGGTTGGGGGTGATTAGCTGTATCCCTTGTGCTCACACACCCCTGGGGGGTGATTAGCTGTATCCCCTTATGCACGCACACCCCCTGGGGGGGTGATTAGCTGTATCCCTTGTGCGCACACACACACCCCTGGGGGGCGATTAGGTGTATCCCTTGTGCACACACACACACACACACACCCCCTGGGAGGTGAATCCCCTTGTGTGTGCACACACCCCTGGGAGGGGTGATTAGGTGTATTCCCTTGTGCACCCCCCCGGGGGGGTGATTTAGTTGAATCCCCTTGTGCGCACACACCCCCTGGGGGGTGATTGCACACACACCTTGGGGTGATTAGGTGGAGCCCTTGTGTGCACACCCCTGGAGGTGATTAGGTGGATCCCCTTGCACATCTAGATGGCCTTGTACCGCCAACTGGTGATTTGTGAGATGAGCTGAGAAGTCTGGCACAGTGTCTTTAAGTCACACGCCACCATGGAGAGAGTTGAACCCATTGCCAGCCACGCACAACCCCCGCCCCCCCCCGGGGCTCAGGTTTGTGCCAGGTGACTATTGAGTGAGGGGTGGCACCAAACTGCCCCTCAAAGGCTAGTAGATGGGCTGGCACGCCTGTGTAAGGGAGGGGGTTCAGGCTGATGCAGGTCACTCGTGCCCACAAGAGTTGCTGGAGTCACCAGGTTTCACTGAAAGTTGCAGTTCAATGACGTCTCTCAGCCAACGATACAATTCTGCCATGGGGCTAAACGGTCACCAGTTTGGGTGCCGGGATTGTTAAACTGACTGGGGTGTGACCTGAACTCAGGACCCTGCAGGGGGTGGGTGCAGCAGCTAGGGCCGTGCACCCATTCCGGCCCTGCCCCACCGTTCCTGCAGGCCCCTCACTCCCTTGGCTGCCAGGGCTGAGCTGCCACTTCTGCTTGGGGCTGGCTGCTTTCCCTGCGTTACAGGCGTTTCCTAGCTCCTTGCTGCTGTTCCAGTCCTTTGTGCTCCTGGTGCCCCAGGCTCCTGGCCAGCTGGGAGCGGCATAGCTTGATCCCAGCTCCACCCTGGGCCAGGTGCTGCTGCTGCTCTCTGGCCTAGTGACCTGCCTGAGCTCCCCAGGGTGCGGCCCAAGGCTGGGTGGCCTGCGTGGGTGGGGGCAGAGGCGTGGCAGTTGCTTAAGAAACTGGAATAAATATTGCAGCAGCCAGTTCCTCCCCTCAGCCCTGGGCCCCAACCAGAAATGTGCCCGTCTGCAGGGGACTCAACCAGGGCAGAGGGGGAGATGCCTCAGTGGCTTGGGGACTAGAGGGGGAGGCAGTTCTGGCTACACTGGGTGGGTGGCAGGGAGGGGTGTATAGGGGCGAGAAAGCTGCCAGGGCAGAGTTGTTAGAACTTGGACATGGGTTTCAGTGTCATCATGGGAGAGTCGGGGTTAGGGGAGGACGGATGGTCAGGGGTTCCGGTGGTGGACGGGGAGCCTGGAATGTCTGTGTCTGGGGCAGAGTGTGCATGTGTGCAAGCTGCATCATGTGTATGTGCTCTAGGTGGAGTTAGAGGGGTTTGGGTCCTGGCATAGTCACCGTGGCACACGTGTGCGCACACACAGGGTTTTGGATTGGCTGCAGAGGTTAGCATGGTTGTGAAGCATCTAGTGCACAAATCCATTAGAGGCAAAGCAAGTAGAGAAAAGCATCTGGTGCAGGGGTAACAGTAGTGGACCACTTGACCTTATTATGATTAAATTTAATATGCGTATAGTTGGCAAAATGCCACAGATCTATCCCACTAGCCTTCAGTTTCAAGAAAGGGAACGACTAAAAAAAGAGGGAACTTATCAAGAAAAAGCAGCAGCTGTGGGGGAATCAAATGTCTGCAGAAGGCATGGAAGCTGTTTAAAGACACCATTTTAAGAGGCCCAGATTAAATGCATACGCTGTACATCGGCGGAAACAAGAGGGTCAAACACTTCCCAGCATGGTTAAATGGTAACGGAGACTATCGCAGCCAAAAGGAAAGCTGTCATAAAATGGAAAGGCTTGTCCGACAGATGAAAACAGGAAGCTGCACCAGTACTAGCAGGCAAAGTGTAAATCCATAACCTACAGGCCAAAAGGGATTTTGAAGAGCAACTTGCTAAAAGGGCTAAATCTAACAGCAAAAATTGCTTCCAGTACATTCAACGTAAGAAACCTGCTAAAACATCAGTTGAGCCACTAGATGATCAGTGTGCACTAGGAGGACCATTGCAGAAAAACTGAATGAATTCTTTGCAGCGGTTTTCACCACAGAGGAGGAGCATGGCAGGATACAAGAGCGAAGAGATATGGGGGAGCAAACCATGAAGAGCCTTGAAGGTGAAGCCCAGGAGCTTGTGCTGAATGCACTGATTCCTGTAGAGGGGGCCAGTGTAGGGCGAAGCAGAGGGGCGGAATGAGGTCAAAGCGACGGGCAAGGGCGATGACTTTGGCCGCGGAGCATTGAACAGAGAGATGAGGGGGGCCAGATCAGCAAGGAGGAAGTCACAGTAGTCAAGGTGAGAGCCGACCAGGGTTTAGGCAGTGGAAGCAGCAAGGCAAGGCTAGGTTTTTGCAATATTATGCAGCGTGAAGCAGCAGGCCTTGATAACATCCTAGATCTGATCGGACTGTGACTTTGGCCACTTTCACACACACACACACACTATATATATATATATTCTGGCAATAGGAGGGAATGCACACATCACGATATGCATGGGGTTTGGCCGGACTGAAAGCTCCCCTCCTCCCACGCGACACCCGCAGAGATACAGAGCAAGAAATCCAACTCTATATCTCTGCGTGTTTGCACCAGCAACGCCGCGCCGGGGGGGGCTTTCAGACTGGCCGAACCCCTCATGTATCCTGGTGTGCACGTTCCCTCCCGCAGCCAAAATGGTGGTGGTGGGGGGGGAGGTCTGAATGTGGCCTGAGAGGGAGGAGTCGAAGAGGCATCCCAGGCTCCGTCGCGGAGGAACCAGCTTGATGGTGAGGACACCTGCAATGTAAACAGAGGGAAGAGGGAGAATGTTTTGGGGGAAAGAGGCGTTCAATCTTGACTATACTGAGCTCGAGTTGACGGCGAGACATCCAGGCAGAGAGGCCGTCTGTGATACGAGACTGAATGGGGGGGAGAGTGCGGGGGTGGGGTCAGCATGCAGCGGATACTGGAAGCCGTGAGATTCAATGAGTTTGCCCAGAGATCAAGGGAGAAGAGGGCCGAGGACAGAGCCTTGGGGAACTCCCACAGAGAACTTAAATATGAAATTGCGGGACTCTGCCTCTGTACCTCAGGACTGGAGGGTAGCTAATGTAATACTAGTCTTTACTCCAGAGGTGACCCAGGAAACTACAGAATAGTGAGCCAGATATCCGTACCGGGCAAATTGGTGGAGGCCGCTGTAACAAATAGGATTATTCAGCATTGACAAACATGACATGATGGGGAAGAATCCGCATGGTTTTTGAAAGGGGAAGTCATGCCTCACTAATCTACTATAATTCTTTGAGGGTGACAACAAGCACCAGTCGATACCACGTACTTGGCTTTTCAGAGGGCCCCTGACAAGGTCCCCCACCCAAGACTAATAACAAAACAGCAGTGGTGGGCTAAGCTACCCCTTGGTGCCCCATGAGGGAAAGTCACACTCGGCGGCAGTGGTGAGGGAGGGAGGGTAAAGGTCTCCTGACGCCGTGTGCACAGTCGCACCCCACCTTCCCCCATCACTGCAGCCAGTGAGGACCCCACAGGCCACTCCTCCACGGGAAGCCAGACTCCATGGCCTGGCTCCAGACTCCGAGTCCATCACAGTTTTTATTATTCATTTTTTTGGCTGTTTTTCTGTTTTTCTAATAAAAGTATCTGTGAGGTTGGGGGTTTGCAAGGCAGCCAGTGCAGATGCCGAAGTGTGAGCTATAGGGTGGGCCCAGCGCCCCCACCCCGGGCAGTAAGGATGGAGGCCAGTGCGGTGCGCGGCGAGCACTAGACAGCGTTCTCATCGGTGATGGCCGGCGTGTAGATGACATTGGGTTTGGCGGGAGCGTCCAACCTGCAGGGGGAAGCGGTTACAGCATCAATGGGGTAGAAGCAGCCGCTGCCGTCACTCCAGGCGACTCCCCCTCAGCCCTTACAAGCTACGTGCCAGGCCCCTCGGTACTGGGGGCGCCCAGGCACTGACTGTGCAGGGCAGTAAGGGGGCCCCAGAAGCGGAGGGTACTTGGGGGGCTCTGGATTCAGGCAGGAATGAGGTTTAGGGAGCAGAGGTTGATTTCTCTAAGCAGAGGGCAGGTCTGGGGGGTGGGGTTGCTGTCCCCAGGCACAGAGCATGGGGGTCGCTGTGGGGCACAGACTGGAGGTCTCTCCTGGGTGCAGGATGTGGGATGTCTCTCACCTCCTGTTCCGGCTCCGGTGCCTGTGGACGTATATGAGGAAGGCAAGTGCGGTGACAGCAAAGAGTGTCCCAAAGACAACAGCCAAGACATCCCCTGTGGAGAGAGATCACCTTAGCACCGGCCCAGAGGGGAGGGGGTTCTTGGGGGAATCCCCCCCCAGGATAGTGTAGCTGGGGAACCTACCACAGGGAATGGCCAATGTGTCCCCTGCAGAGACAGACCCCCTTAACCTAAGAAATGTCATCCTGGGTCAGAGCAATGGTCTATTGAGCCCAGCATCCTGTCTCCGACAGTGCCACTGTCAGTGCCACAGCAATGGTCCATCCAGCCCAGCGCCCTGTCTCCGACAGTGTCACGGTCAGTGCCAGACTGGGTCAGAGCAATGGTCCATCCAGCCCAGCGCCCTGTCTCCGACAGTGTCACGGTCAGTGCCAGACTGGGTCAGAGCAATGGTCCATCCAGCCCAGCGTCCTGTCTCCGACAGTGTCACAGTCAGTGCCAGACTGGGTCAGAGCAATGGTCCATCCAGCCCAGCGTCCTGTCTCCGACAGTGTCACAGTCAGTGCCAGAGCAATGGTCCATCCAGCCCAGTGCCCTGTCTCCGACAGTGTCACGGTCAGTGCCAGACTGGGTCAGAGCAATGGTCCATCCAGCCCAGCGCCCTGTCTCCGACAGCGTCACGGTCAGTGCCAGACTGGGTCAGAGCAATGGTCCCTCCAGCCCAACGTCCTGTCTCCAACAGTGGCCAAAGTACCCAACAGCTCATAATAGAAAGCTCCATTCCCTGCTGTTCACTCCCAGCTCGTAGGACTGGTTTGAAATGGCCACTCTGACTAGCGGGTATTTTGTATTGTGGTTTTATTATGATTGTTGTATGCCGCCCCAAACTGCTATCGTGCAGGAGGGTGCGGGATAAAGTGCACTGAAATAAATACATTTCTGAATGGGAGTGGCTGTTGGTATTCCGATTGGTGGTTCTGACCAGAATACCAACTGGACTACCCATCAGCAATTTGCTCACGTGCAAAATGCTGAAAATCTTTTGATCCAAAGTCCGATCCCCTCAATCGAGCCACCCAGTTCTGACGGGATCAGCCCTTCCAGCTCCCGACAATCCGAGGTTACATCCCCGGCCAACTTGGCGAGTAGCTGTTAATAGACCTGCCCTCCAAGAACTTATCCAATCCTTTTTAAACCCGGCTACACGACTGGCCTTAGCTTGTGGCATTTGTTGCCAGAGGACGCAGTCAATTGTAGGATGCAGGAAAAAAGACCATCGTTCTTTTATTTGTTTTCACTCTGATGCCCGTTAGCTTCATGGCGCGTCCCCGGGTTCTAACAGTGTTGGAGAGGGTGAATATCAGCATGGACACAGAGTGGGGGGGGGGCGCACAAATCAAGGGTGCAGTGTTGCCAACTCTTACCCTGTGGGCAGGGACCCGAGTTGACTGCGTAGCTGCAATTTGCAGTGATTTTTGCAGACTCAGCCAATCCCGACCATGCCCCGAGGGTAACTAGGCCCCTGGGAGGTGAATTGTGGGTGGGCTCTGAAGGCCCGACGTTTGGGTGAGGGAGGTGCTGAAATTCCAGAGGATTGGAGTTGTGTTTGATTAGCAAAGTTGTGATTCTATGTCAAACCTGTTGCAAAGTTGCTTCCCAGCGTGCAGAGTTATGCAAATCAAGTGAGTTCTGCAACTATTAATACTCGCCGTGAATTTGTAGAATTTGGCTTCACTGGTTGCAGAAATTAAGATTTTTTGGTGCAGTCTCCTCGGGTCCCTGCCTGTGGACAAGGGAGCTGTGATGGGTTTCAGGATCTGCCCCCATCCCTATCTGGGAGATGGGCTGGGGGTGCAGACAGAGCCAAAGACTCCCAAACCAGCCAGCGGGTCCCAGGGACCAAGTAGAGCTGCTTGTCAAAACCAAGGAACCAAGATGCCCAACTCCTGCTCTGAGGCTCCCAGCCGTGAGAGGAGAGGAGAGGCGAGGAGAGGAGACCCACGCCTGGGGAGGAGAGGCTGGCTTCAGCCTGGGCCAACGGCGATGAGGAGTCTGGGCAGCCTGGGGCCGAGGGGAGGACACTCACCTGTCCGAATCGTGTCGCCTCGCTGCTTGTCCGACTCTAGGCACAAACACACAGAGAGGGCGTCAGGCTCACAGTCACAGAACTGGTGAAGAATCGTCTAGTCCAACCCCCGGCTCCAAGTAGGAACCTCGGAATGATCCCAGTGGCTTGAGGCACAGAGAGGACCCCCAGGGCACCCATCACGCAGGCAAAGGGCAGACGCTGAGGCAACCATGGGGGAGCACAGTGACTGTCCCTGAATCCTGACAGTGCCCTGGCCACTGCACAGGATTCTGGGAATCCAGACAAGCCTAGCTGCCCACACAGGGTGTCCAGAAGCAGAGACTGTCACCCAACAGAGACCGCGACCCCCGGGACAGCTGAACCACTGCAAGACCATCATCCAGGCACCAAGAGATACTAATCACTTCTAGACTGGATGAGGGCCAATCGACTGCGGCTGCATCCTGACTAGACGGAGGTAAGGCGATGGAGTTGGCGGCCCCCATTATTGATGGGGTCTGCCCCCCCCTTGGCCTCCCAGTTACAGAGTCTAGGGGTGCTCCTTGATGCGCAGCTCCGCCTGGATCTCCAGGTGGAGACTGTGGTGAGGAGTGCTTTCCGCCAGTTGCATCTGGTGCGACGGCTTTGGCCGTTTGTTTCGGACTCTGACCTGGCTACGGTCATCCATGCTCATCCCCTCTAGACTAGACTATTGTAACGTGCTGTACGTGGAGCTACCCATGGTGACGGCTGGGAGATTGCAGCTGGTGCAGAATGCAGCGACCCATCTCCTAGTGGGACTGGGCCACCGGGAGCACATTACACCGGTGCTCCATTCTCGGCACTGGCTGCCGGTGGTTTTCCGGGCCTAATTCAAGGCGTTGGTCTTGGCTTATAAAGCCCTAAACAGCCTGGGCCCCGCCTATCTGCGGGATCGCCTCACCCCCGGGTGCTGGATCGGCCCCTGCGGTCAGCCGGGGATGCCCTACTCGAGGTCCCCCGAGTTTTTTGGGGGCCACACAGGGGAGGGCATTCTCAGTGGCCGCACCACGACTGTGGAACTCCCTTCCGGTGGGGGCCCGGTGGGCCCCAGATGTTCCCTCCTTTCAGAGAAATGGTAAGACCTGGCTGTTCCGCCAGGCGTTTGGCAGGGGAGATGGGTAGTGGTAGGGGGGAGGGGGATTGGGCCGTGTTACTTGCCTCCTTTTATGATGTTTTAATGACTGTAAGCTGCCCCGAGCTGCCTGTGGCAAGAGGGGCGGGGTAACCTATCTTTAAAATAAATAAATAGCGCTACTAGGCACACACCGCACGTTACAGTCACAGATTATCAGACAGGTCCCTGGGGCTCACAATCTAAGAGTGACAAGGGTGAGAGGAACACAGGGGCACGCGCGCACACACACACACACATTTTACAGATGGGAGAACTGAGGCTGAGAGGTTGTGACTTGCCCAAGGCCCCCAGGGAGTTCATGGCCAGGGCAGGATTCGAACCTTGCCTTCCCAGGTCCCGGTCCAGCACCGACCTTACCCACTACCCCACACTGCCTCTCCGAACCCAGATCCTCCCCAATGACTGAGAGAATCCAGAGCCCCAGTGGAGACTCCCATGAGCACCCAGCATAGCCCAAACCCTGGCCTGGGCACTGACTAAGCCCAGAGCAGCCCTGACCCTCGCTCGGGCACCATGCCCTGCCAGCCCCCAGGCAGTCTAGCCCCTGGCCCTCCTTTGTGCCAGCCGCACGTCCACCCAGGAGACTAGCCCTCCAGGGAAGGGGCTGACCCTGAGCAGCTAGGACACCCACACGTACCTCCTCCAGGTGCCTGGTTGGCGCGTCCCTTGGAGCCGCTGTCTAGAGTGGGATTAATCCTTGGAGAATCCCCCGCATCTGCAGTGAGAACCAATGCCAGGAGTTCAATCTTCTGCCAGGAAGAGGCCTCGGAACCCCAAAGGCCCGGCCCAGCTCCCGCACAGGACTCCCGAATCCCCTGTGCACCGGCCTCAGCACCTGCTGCCTCTTGGGAGCCCCTTCCTGTCTGGAGACCGGCACAGACAGCCCCCCCCACTGTATACACGACCCCCCCCTCAGGAGCAGAGCAGCCCAACACCCAGCTTTCCACTGAGACCAGCCCCGGAGCACAGACCCTCACACACCACTGCCTGCCCCCACCCCCAGCTAGTAACTCCTTTGAGCCCCAGTGGGGATATCCCAACCCCTGGACTCGAGCAGGACAAACATGAAGATTGCAAGCCCCCCATCCCCGAGCAGCTGGTACCTTCTCTTGGTGCCTGATCAGTGCTTCCCCCTGCGGCATCACCTGAAGCAGGAGTCCTGGAGGAATCTCCCTCATCTGTAGCAAAATCAAATGGGAGCTCAAACCACAGTCAGTCAGAGGCCTCCCGGACTCTGCCCACAAGAAACACAGCATCTGCCTCTCCCCGGAGTCCCGCACGGCCCAGCCCAGGCTCCCCTCTGCCCCTCAATACCGGCCAGACCGGAGCCAGGTACAGCCCAGGCCAGGCTCAGGGGGACTACAGCTCCTCTCTGCCCGACTGCCATGGCCTGGCCTGCCGTCCCTATCTCCCTAACAGAGTGTACAGAGGTCATTGGGCTTAGGGGATTGGGGGCAGGCCAGTACGGTCTGTGTGCAGATACTGGAAGGCTCACAGCAAGGAATCTATCCACCTGCTGGAAGATGATGGCACTTTCATAGAAGCTTAGAGTTGGAAGGAACCCCAGAGGTCATCTAGTCCAACCGCCCCTGGCTCAATGCAGGAAATCCGCAGCAACAGCATTCCTGACAGACGCCGTCCGACCTCTGTTTGAAAACCTGGGGCAGTGAAGGAGACCACCCCCACCCCACCCTAGGCAACGTCTGTTCCACTGTACAACAGCTCTTACCATTAGGAAGTGCTTTCCTAATGGTTTAGCCAAAATCTGCTTTCATGCAATTTGAGCCCATTGGTTCTAGTTCTGCCCTCAGGGGCAACAGAGAACGAGTCTGCTCCATCCTCTCTGCGACGGCCCTTCAGATATTTGAAGACTGCTACCATGTCTCCCCTTAGACTTCTCTTCTCCAGGCTAAACACACCCAGCTCCTTCAAACATTCCTCATAGGACTTGGTTTCCAGACCCCCGACCCTCTTTGTTGCCCTTCTCTGTGTGGCAAAATGCCACTGGCCCTGACCAGGACACTTGCCTGAAACTGAGTCAGGCTTAACCGAGTGCTAGGCCTCTAAACAAGCACATGTTTAGGACCCCCCACATTCCTGAAATTCCTCAGAAAATTCCTAAGGCCAGCAGGAGGCAGAAACCTGATTGGCTTGGACTGGTCAGGGGGGATCTGCACCTGAGCCAGGTGACTCTCCTGAATGAATCACAGGGAGCAGGAAGGGAACTTTTAAAAGGCTGAGCCACAGGCTTTCTCCTCTCTCTGGCACACATGGACAGGATGGCTTGGCTGTGAACTCTGTAACTCTGGCCTTGCCAGGACAAGAACCTTGACCCCATAGGAAAAACATCACCTATGTGACCAGACCAGAACCTACCCTGCATGAGTACTTGCTACTCTGCCTGCTACATCAGATCCAGTTGTAGAGAGACGCGTTCCAAACGGGCTACCACGCCCAAAAGACTGACTCGCATTGCTCAAAGGGTCTATCACCTCTTAGTTCTCGGTGTAAGCTTTGCTTTTATTCCTTTTTATATGCACCAGTCAATTCTAAGCTTTGTTTTTACCCTACTGGGTGTGGGTGTGTGTTATTGGCTGACCATTAAACATCTCCTTTGGCCAGGTAGCCAGGCCAAACTACTAAAGAGGGGGAAACCCCCTATTTGGCTAGAAGCCAACAGCTTTGGGACCAAGGGAAGCCTTCCTTGAGTGACTCTGGGGTTCAGCCTCCAATGTAGGGGAGGAAACCCTGGGGAAAAGAGTGCCAGGAAGCGGGAGTGCTCTTGTGAACCCCAAAAGGTATAAGTCTCACAGCTTCCCATTTCCTGAGTGGTGTGAATGCCCGCGGGGAAACACTCGGGTGGTGGCAGCAGAATATCAAGGGTTTTGGGGGGTTTGCTAGCTGTGGGATCCCCTGGTCAGAGATTTGGAGAAACACAGTGAGGTGGGTGGCTCAGCTGTATAGCGCCCCCTGCTGGCGTTTTGCCACACTCTGGACCCGTTCCAATCTGTCACGGTCCTTCTTAAATTGCGGTGCCCAGAACTGGACACAGGACTCCAGATGAGCTCTGACCAGCACAGACAAGAGTGAAACTAGGACTTCTTGTGACCTGGACACGATGCTTCTGTTAATGCCGCCTAAAACTGCATTCGCCTGTTTAGCAGCTGCATCACCGTGTGACTCATGTTCAGCTTGTGATCAACTACAACCCCCAGATCCTTTTCACACGTGCTGCTGCCGAGCCAGGCATCCCCCATCCTAGGCACCAGGCAAACACTGAGCGGAGACCGTATCGCTGCCTCTTGCCCGAACACACACGCCCCCCGCTGCACCCTGCACAAGGCGGCACTGGCTGCAGGCAAGATATCCCAGGCCCAGGGGTGGGAAGCGCTGCTGCCGTCACCGCATTCCTAAGTGCCAGCAGCAATCAGGAAAGATCAACAAATGCAGCTGATAGCGGGGCTCTCCATCCTGATGCCGATACAGTCAGCTGCTTCCCAGGAAAGCAAGCCGGCTGAGCTCACAGTGAGACAGACTGAGCCCCTTGTGACAGGAACTGCCTGCCCCAGCCCTGTTGGGATGTGTGGCTCAGCAGGAAATGGGGCTTCCCCCTCTTGGGGGCACTGGCTCCAATCCAACCCCAGGTGCAGAGAACTGACCGGCATGGGGCAGGGGTTGCGAGGATGGGATATGGGGCCTTTCCCCTCTTGGGGGGGCTGATACCACCGACCGGTCTCTTCTGAGCATCCCAAACAAGGGTCCCAGTACAGAAGCCCAGGGCAACAAGGAGAGGGGGAGAATCTTGTGGGGGAGGGGTGCTACCCTTAGATTTGGGGGTGCTACTACCACCACTACATGGGCCTAAGCCCCCAGTCCTGGCTTCCACTGGCAGAAGCAAGTTGGGGAGCATCGGGGGGGGATCGCGTTGCTTATCCCCTCCCTTTGGAGATACTCTCTCTAAAACAGATGGAGAGAAAGTGCACGCACTGGAGTTACCGGCAGCGAGCGAGGGGCTAGGGGGGGAAACCCTACCATCCCTGTGTGTGTGCAGGAAACAGTCCTGTGATGTTTGTGGCGGCATCAGCAGCCAGTGAAACCTCCTCTGCCCCACCAGCCTTGGGTCGCTCCTGGGGCACTGGAGACCAGCCCCCCGCTCTGAACTGTTGCCCCTCCACTGCCAGCAACACCCCCGGGCAATAAGCCCCACCTCTTTGCACACTTACACCTGCACACACCCCTCCCAGCCCAGTGAGAGGGAAGAGGGTCTCTTACCCCCACTGACTGCGTCCAGTTGTCCACACACCCTCCCTGGAGTACAGCAGCAGTAATTAAGGGGTTAACTGAATGGCATGGACTATTATGGGCTGGAGCCCGGCTTCACCCTTTTCATTTCCGTGTTGTGTCCAAGCAATAAGGCAGCCTGTTCTTTAGCCTGCAGCGACCACGAGGGCATTGACTACTAGCGTGTGCCTACACAATCCTGCCGGCGTGGATCTGCTGCCCTCGCCCCACACGGCAACAAAGGAGGAGCTGCAACCTGTGTGTGCGCGCGGGGTCAGAGCCTTGGCAGGGGAGGGGGTTATCCCCTCATGCCACACTCTTGTTGCTGCTCTGCTGCTCCCCACCCCGAGGCAAGAAATGCCAGATTCCCCTCCCAATGGGGCCTGGGAAACTGACCAAAGGGGTCTGCAAAGGGGCAGCAAGGACCATGGCTCCAGGGGCGGGTATCCAGCCCCATTGCTCCTCGGTCAGTTCTGCATCAGTTCCCTTACCAGATAGGGGAGCTCTCCGGCTGCTGGGGGTCTGGAAACTTGCCAGGACGCTCCGGCCATGCAGCTCCTGGGGTGGACGGTAGTTGTTCTGCAGATGCTGATGGTCGTCTCCAAACAGGGCGTCCTCCAGCAACAAGATCTGGGGCAGAAGAGAGCTGGGGTGGGTCACCCAGACAGGTCTCTGGTGAGGCCTGGGGGGGTGGGGGGTGGGGAGATGACAGGGAATTCAGCCCTCCCTGAGGGACTTGGGGAGTCGCAGGACCACATGCTCCCCTGGGAGACCAGGGGGATTGGGCAGCACAAACACCCAGAGCAATGTGCCCTCCCCTGCCCTGCCCAGACAGACCTGCTCCTGCGACAGCAGCACGGTGTCATTGAAGACAGTCCAGTTCACAGTCTGGTAGCAGGGAGGGGTGGTCAGGGAGCCATTGTAGTGGAAATAACGTCCGAGACTGGGAGGCAGCA
>QEPC01003611.1:791511-803826 GCA_003113815.1 Sphenodon punctatus
GAGGATGCGGTCAAAAACACATGATCAGCCAAACATGCTGTTATGGAGCTCCTGTCCCCTGGCTGTGGGGGTGCCATTAGAAAAGAAAAGCCCTCCGAAGGGTCCTGTATTTTACTTGGCGTCGAGGCTCTCTGAAAGACCTCCGACTGGATCCTTAAAGGGTCGGTGCTTTGCAATAACATCGGGGGATTAACATTGGGAGATTCTTGTAAATCGCCTACAGGCAGCTTAAAAGTGGGCCCCAATTTAGCCATAAAGGTTTCTATTCTTCGTTGTTTAGGGCTTTTAGTTTGGGTAGCCGGGCCCCTGTCACCTTCCGCTCTCCCTCTCTTCCTTACCGACATTCCACAACCCACAAAAACACAAAGGAGAAAAAAAAAAACTACTGTATATGTTACCCCCTCTGGGGACCCTCAGTTGGACCCTCTCGCCCCTTTTAGCGGTGGAGGAATACGGGTGGATAGATTCTTCTCCCAAGGGGGCGGCCTTGCCCGGCCGGCGCCTAAGGCCGCGCGCACAAGGGCGCGCCCTTGCGCGCGCTGTCCTTAGGCGCGCTGCCCCGGTGTGCGCCTCTGGCGCCGCCTGCGGCGGCCACTCTCTTTTATCCCTCTGGTCCGGCCTGCAGCTCCTCCCCTCTGGTCAGTTGCAGGTGCTGTCAATTCACCACTCCGCTCACAGTTCTCGGGAACAAGGGATCCGCACGCCACACACTCCCCCCGCGGCGGCCACTCTCTTTTATCCCTCTGGTCCGGCCTGCAGCTCCTCCCCTCTGGTCAGTTGCAGGTGCTGTCAATTCACCACTCCGCTCACAGTTCTCGGGAACAAGGGATCCGCACGCCGCCGGCCTGAATCTAGAACACCGCAGAACACAGACAATGGCCTGAATCTAGAACACCGCAGAACACAGACAGGAACACAACAGCAGCCCAATCTAGAGTGCTTTCCTGCAAGCTGGGAGACGGCCTGATTTAGATCATTATGTTCAAATGGGCTGGAACAACGACAAATCAATCTGTCCCACTACTCCACAAGCTGAAACCCAGCAACAGCCTGTTCTAGACCAACTGGTGTACACCAACACCGCAACCTAGAACCCGGCTCCATGAGACAAGCCATGAACCAGGCTGGAGGAGAGCAGGTTTCATTCGCCCCAAGAACAAAATAAGGTGGCACCAGAGTAATAGTTAGGTTTCCAAAATCTATTAGAACAAATAAATGCTCGAAATATTCATTGCAATGTTAATATTTGTAATTCTGAGTAACAGGCAGGGCAGGAGGACTCAGTTAATCATTCCATGATGTGATGATTAATTAGCTGCTCGACACTAGCTTGTTCAGGGGAAAAGACAGTATTATAATCACCGAGAATAGATGAGAAGCCCCCTCTAACTGCTGTCAGCGCGTTACATGACGAAGGCAGGTCACCGAGCAGACAGAGCAATAATTTATGCCATCAAAAATAAAAATTAATATATGAAAATAAGAAATTTAACGAGAGCAGGGTTGCCATGAGTAGTTCTAAAGGGACTGAGGAATCGGAGCCAAGTGCAGCATTTCAGATTTGCTTGTGAGCGTGCAGTGAGAAATAGTGCTTCTTTGACAAGCGTATGTGCCGCCCCCGCCCCCCCTGCCATGTTCTCTGCCATTGGCTGGCAAATATCTGGAGAATGGGCACAATTATCAGGGATGTTCACTGAGTTTCTCTCATTGCGGTCAATGGGAAAAACACAGGGAACACAAGGTCCCTGACAGTTATAAGAAGAGACCAACAATTACATTTTATTCAGATACAAATAAGCATGGCAAAAATATATTTTTTTAAAAAATCCCAGATAAATGCATTTCCTTTCCAAGGAGGGGGCGGCACACAGTGATACAAAGCTGGGCTGCGGCAGGCGACATGCTTAGCTTGCTGCATATGTACGGACAGCGTTTTATTCCTTGAAATGCCCATTTTTCTTCAACAGCCCGGTTGTCAACAATATACATTTCTAGTATAAAATAAATAGTTTGGTTGTGGCTTCTTTCTGCTCCTGATGCTGCAGCCAACCCAGCTGTAGTAACGGCTGCGACCCTCTTCAGCTTGCACAAAATACATGGGCTTCAAGGAAGCTCCCATCATCCTCAACAAGGGAGAACACCTTGTTTAGACTTAGTTAGCGAAGACTGAAGAGAGAGATACCAGGGTTTAAGAAAAACACAAACTATTTACAAGCTCGGGATCAACGAAACAGGAAGTGTGATCAATAATCCAACCACCTGGCTTCTGCTCATACATGTTCTGTAGGGGTGGTACTCTCGGTATTGCCGAGAACCGGAAGTAGCCGATAATCTGATTAATCTGATATCTCAGTTCTCGGCGGTATTGGATCTTTTACATTTATTTTTTTATTGGACTTTTAACATTGCGATTTTCCACACTGAAGTCAATGGGGAAAACTGCAATGTTAAAAATATGATACCGAGAGAACTGAGAACCAGTAGAAAACTGATAGACAGAAAGCCGAGAACCTAGATTTTGCCAATTGTCCCACCTGTAATGTTCTGCTTCATTACCGGACTGGTGCATTGCTGGACTCCCTTTGTGTGGGATGGCAGCTTTGAGTGCTGTTTTTTCCTCCCATAAGAACATAGTCAGTGCCAGACCAATGGTCCGTCGAGCCCAGCATCCTGTCTCCAACAGTGCCCAAACTCGGTCGCTTGGAAGAAGTCCCCAACAGGTCACAATGGGGGATCCATTCCCCGTTGTTCATTCCCAGTTCCCGACAGTAAGAGATTACATTCCCCAAACTGACCTGGCTAATAGCTGCAAATGAACTTATCCTCCAGAAACCTATCCAACCCTTTCTTAAACCCAGTTATACGACTGGCCTTGACCACATCTTCTGGCAACAAATTCCACAACTTAATTGTGCGTTGAGTAAGAACATAACAGCATAAGAACATAGGTAGTGCCATACCGAGTCAGACCAATGGTCCATCAAGCCCAGTATCCTGTCTTCGACAGTGGCCAATCTCAATCACTTGGAAGAAGAACCAACAGTCCCAGTGGGGGATCCATTCCCCGTTGTTCACTCCCAGCTCCCGACAGTAAGAAGTTCATCCCGTAAGCTACTTGATTAATAGCCATTAATGGACCTACTCTCCAAGAACTTATCCAGACCTTTTTAAAACCCAGCTGTACTACTGGCCTTGACAACGTCCTCTGGCAACAAATTCCATAAGTTAATTGGAATTAACTCTCTTCGCTTCACTGGCTTCCCCTTCCTGAACGAATCCTGCACAAGCTCCTAGTCTTCACCTATAAAGCTCTTCACAATCTTGCTCCCCCCTACCTCTCTGCACTTATCGCCCTCCATACTCCAGCCCGTGCACTTCGCTCCTCCTCTGTCCCTTCTCTCACCCTTCCACGCCTTCCCTGCTCCCCTAAGCGCCTTCGTCCCTTCTCACTTGCTGCCCCCCATGCCTGGAACTCCCTCCCTGTCCACATCCGCCTTGCCCCCTCCCTTCATACCTTCAAATCTCTCCTTAAAACTCACCTCTTTCGCTCTGCTCTGTCTGACTCTTTATCCTGCTGAGCCACTATTCCTATACCTACGATCGGTTTACCCTTATCCTTGCAACATGGACCTGCCTGCTGTCATTCTCATCGTAACCAAGCCAAGTACGTGCACTTGAGACCTCGCATCTTCATGAATGTTAGACCCCTTGTCTCTCCCTCTGTTCCCCTTCCTAAGTCTCTCCCCCAGCTCCTGTCTCTCAGATTGTAAGCCCTAGGGGCAGGGACCGTGTCTATTTTATTACTTTGTAAAGTGCCATGTACACTGCTGGTGCTATATAAATGTTTGTTAATAATAAATAATAATAATTATGCGTTGAGTGAAAAAGCACTTCCTTTTATTTGTTTTAAATCTGCCGGCAGCTAGTTTCATGGAGCGTCGCTTAGTTCTAGTACTATTTGAGAGGGTAAATAACCGTCCCCTCTCTACTCATTCCACACCACTCTAGATTTTATAAAACTCTATCATGTCCCGTCTCAGCCTTCTCTTCTCTAAGCTGAAGAGACCCAGCTTGTCAGGCCTCTCTTTGTACAGAAGCCGTTCCGTACCCTTTATCATTCTCATTGTCCTTCTCTGTAACTTTTCTAGTTCCGCTATGTCTTTTTTGAGATGGGGCAACCAGAACTGCACACAATATTCAAGGTGTGGTCGCACCATTGATTTATATAGAGGCATTGTAACATCCTCAGTTTTATTCTCTATTCCTTTGCGAATAACTCCTAATATTCTGTTTGCTTTTTTGACTGATTCTGCGCACTGGGCTGAGGATTTCAGTGTATTGTCCTTAATAATAGTTTCCACCATTTTGCCTGGCATAGATGTCAGGCTCACCAGTTTGTAATTTCCAGGATCACCTCTGGAGTCCTTTAAAAATATTGGTATTACATTCGCTACCCTCCAGTCCTCAGATACAGTAGTAGATTGCTCCCCCCACATCCCAGCAGATGAGCGCATGGATCTTGGTCAGGGGGCCCTCAGCCCAATTTTGGTGCTGTTAAACGCGAGGTCGGTGGCAAATAAAGCTACAACAGTCCAGGAGGTAATCCTGGACTCTGCCGCCGATCTCTTGTGGATCATGGAAACCTGGCTGGACAATGTATCGGGGCCTATCTTGGCTGATCTTGTTCCGACCGGGTATTCTGTGCAGCACTAGCCGCGGTTGGAGAGATGGGGGGGGCGGGCGGTGTAGCTATGATTTTTAAAGAGCAGTGGTCTGTGAGGAGGTATCCGGTGCAGACCATAGTAGGCACTGAACGTCTCCATCTTGTGTTCGATTTGGCAGGGGACAGCTGGGGAGTGCTGCTGGTATACCATGTACCTACCAGCACAGCAGCCTCCCTGCATGCTCTGGTGGAGGCAGTGTTGGAAGTGGTGTTGCGGTCCTCCACAATGATAGTCCTGGGGGACATCAACATTCACGCTGACGCCGTGCTTGGGGGAGTCAAGCTTGAGTTCATGGCCGCCATGGCAACCATGGGCCTGTCCCAGAGGGTCAACAGCCCGACACATCTTAGAGGACATACCTTGGACCTCATGTTTTGCACTGGCTTTGAGGCGGGTGTTCCGTTAATGGGGAAATAGCAACTGTGCCCTTGTCATGGATGGATCATTACCTCCTACAAATCTCTCTTCTAGTGCATGTCTGCCCCCGGCAGGGTGTGAGACCTATTAGGGTGGTCCGCCCCCGGAGGCTGATGGACCCAGTGCAGTTTCTAGGTGCTCTGGGGGAAGTTACCCTCTGACCTTGACGACCATCTCATTGATGACCTTGTCAAGCTATGGAATACCCTGCTGATGGAGGCCATCGATCGAACGGCTCCCTGGCATCCGTTGCCCAGGCGGCAGCCCCGCAGACCTCCTTGGTTCTCTGAGGAGCTACAGGTCCTGAAGCAAGAGGGGCGACAGTTGGAGCGATGGTGGCATCAATCTTGCACTGAAGCCGACAGATTGCAACATAGAGCTAGTTTATGAGCCTATGCCCTGGCTATGCGGATAGCAAAGAGCGAGTTCTTTGCTGTCCTCATAGCAGCTGCAAAATCTCGTCCAGCAGAGCTGTTCCAGGTGGTGCGGGGGCTGGTCAGTCCAGCCTCCCTTAACTCAGGGGTTGAGTCATCTTCTTCCCGCTGTGACCTTTTTGCGGATAAAATCGCTCGTATTCACCAAGACCTTGATGCCACACTTAATGCAGTGGAGGAAGTAGAGGGTATATAAGCCCCAGCTTGTCTGATTTTATGGGATCACTTTCAGTCGGTGACGCCTGCTGACATGGTGGGGTGCTTGGGGATGTTTGAGCCACCTCTTGTGAACTAGATCCATGCCCGTCCTAGCTAGTTAAGAGCTGCTGGGAGACATTGGGGCTGGTGCTGGCCAGGGTGGCCAAAGCCTCCCTTACGAGAGGGCAGAGTGCCGAGCTATCTCAAAGAGATGGTGGTGCGGTCTCTGCTCAAGAAACCATCGCTTGACGCTGACTCCCCTGCCAGCCATCGGCCTGTCTCTAACCTTTCTTTTTCGGGAAGGTTATTGAATGGGTAGCGGCTCAGCAGCTCCAGGGGCATCTCAACCGCATCAGTTATCTTGATCCTTCGCAGTCTGGCTTCTGTCCGGGTCATGGCACTGAGACAGCACTTGTGGCCTTGGTGGATGACCTTCGCCGAGAAAAGGACCGGGGTCGATCGATCCTACTGGTCCTTTTAGATCTATCGGCAGCATTTGATACCATTGACCACGAGATGTTGGTGAAGAACCTGCGGGACAGTGCGGGGGTGGGCGGGATCGTTCTTGAATGGTTCCGCTCGTTCCTGACCAGAAGAACTCAGCGGGTGGTACTTGGTGATTATTTTTCATCTTACCAAGACCTTCCGTGTGGGGTCCCACAGGGTTCGGTCGGGGCATTAGACGACATGGGGATAAAAGGGGCACTGCGGGAGGGATAAGGCCATTGCAGAGAAGCTGAATGAGTTCTTTGCTTTGGGCTTCACGGCAGAGGATGTTGGGGAGATGCCCACACCGGAACTGTTCTTTGTAGGGGATGAATCAGAAGAGCTGTCACATCGACATGACTCTGGAAGAGGTTCTAGAGCAAATTTAAAAACTAAATAGTAACAAATCACTGGGACCAGGTGGTTTACACCCGAGTTCTGAAAGAACACGGTTATGAGGCTGCAGACCTACTACTGGTAATTTGTAACCAATCGCTAAAATCTATTTATTTATGAAATTTATATCCCGCTCTATCCCGCCACAGGCGGCCCCGAGCGGCTAACAGCATAATATAAACACAATATAAAAACACAAACAACCCCCCCCTGAAATCACCCATTATTACTGTGCTACCGACTTTAGTAGCTTGTCCACCTTCTCTCTCCTGGCTGGGCTAGGACGTGGGCAGGCTTGCTTTTCAATAGGAGACAGGAGAGGGATTTTGTGGCTGGTTAGTTGGACAATGTTTGTTTAAACAGCTAGGAGCACAGCCTCGGAGGGTGGCATAATTTCCTTCCTATTCTGTTAACAAGGGGTGATGGTTATTGGAGGTAGCTTTTACACTGCAGGGCCTATTTATTTAAATCAAGATGGGAAATAACGCTACTTATACTGCAGCCGTGACGGTGGCACTCCCGCAAGCCAGATACACGGCAGGGGAAGAGGCAGAGGCCGGCATAATTTCCAGTGCGAACGGGGTTTTGCTGCAGCAATACTCACAAATGACAGGGCTCAAAATCCAGCCCCGTCCTACTCGAGTATGGTCACAGCAAAACCCCATTTGCACCGGGCGTGAGTTATGTCGACCTCCCCGCCGTGTCTCTAGCTTATGGGCGCGCCGCTGCCAGAAGGGGTGGATGCGCTATTATTTCCATGGAAGCGGGACGTTGTTAGTGTGTCACTCACACTCTTGTTCATTGGTTCAAGAAATTATTTTGAAAAAGCATGTTAGAAAAGTTATTTATGCTCTAAGTGTCTTTATTATGTACTTAATGCTTGTATTTTAGTGTATTTTAAAGTACTTCATTTCATTAAAAGTGATGAACACTGCACAGACAGAGCTAATTGATTTACTTAGCAGAAGATCAACTCATAAAAGAAATGATTTATATCAGCTGCAGCAGCAGCGGCAACGCATTGCGTCAATGGCGGGACGAGAATAGGATGGCCAGCCCAGCTCTCAAAGTGCTCAGCTGCTGGTGCAGGCCCAGGCCCCATTGCAGTGAAGAGGCCTTGAGCCCAGCAGCCTAGCACTTTGAGGACTGGGCTGCCTGTGAGCAATGAATAATTCAGTCTGGAAATTCCAAAGTAAAAGTTTATTTTATTTACTAATTTAATCACATTTTTATGCCACCCTTCCCATAAGCTGACAGCAGCTCGCAAACCATAAAGACAACCCCTCAAACTGCCAGCCATCCCACCCCCCCAATGCCCTCTCCCCATTCCCCACATCCAACCCCCCCCACACACACACTCCTACCCCAAACCCACACCCAGGCCCCACATCCCCCGTCCCTGCTAGGGTTCCCGCCACTTTCGCTTGTTTGTTAAACCAGGGAGCGGCAGGTAAAAACCCACCGCAGGGCCAGTCCTAATCCCTGCCCCCAAATGCCTTTACAAACAGGATGTTGAGCAAGGGCACGATGCAAACGACACTTTGACAGAGGTAGAGAGGAGATTTAAAAGCAAAACACTCCACAAGCCAGAACACACAGACTTATTTGGCTCATTACTCACAGGAGGAAACACTGCAGGGATTACACTGTCACAGGGGATGATGGATTGCAACACCAACTCATGGCAAAGACCAACTGCTGCTCCGTCGGATGATCCAATAGCCAGGAGGATCAACCCAACAGCAACCCAGCGGCAAAGGATACAAAGGAAAGTGACTCACAAAAAGAAATGCATGAAGAGCTTGATCAGAATGGAATCAGAATGGCTGGGCTAGAAGAGACCTCATGGGGACCACGCACACGCGCACACGCACACGCGCACACGCACGCGCACACGCACAGAGCCCTGCTGCCCCGGCACCAACCTCGTCCCCTGTTGACTAGCCCCGGCACCAGCCCCACCAATGAAAATATTCATCCAGCCCCCTCTGAAACAAAGCCCCCCCTCCCCGTGTAGGAGTCTGCACTGACTGTCTCAGAAGCTTGCCCCATTCCCCACCCCCTTCACAGCTGAAAGGTCTTTCCTAATATCCAAGCTAAATCTGCTTTCCGTTACTTCAACCTAGTCCCTCTCTTCTTTACCTCAGGGGCAATCTGAGCCAAGCCACCCTGAGTTGCCTGCGGAGGGTGGGGTAGAAATCGAAATAAATACATCGGCTTTACACAGCCAGTTCAACCTTGGAAACTGCTCCCCTGTCCCCACGAGAGCTTCCCTTTGCTAGGCTAAACACAGCCAGCCCCTTCGCCCTTTCCTCCAGTGACTTGTATTCTAAACTCTTTATTGCCTAATGCCGGGTCAAGCTCTTGACTAGGCAACACAGGCGCAATAAAAACAACAGGCAAAACCAGTTCTCAGCTCCACAAAGGCCATTTGAAACGGTTCATGTTCGAGAGACTGATCAGAGGCAAGAGAGGGAGTGGGTTCATTTGAAGGGCAATGCTTAATTACAGCTCATTAAAGTGCAGTAGTTTCAAATGGGCTTCAAAAATCAGTGGTGGGGCATTTCTACGGCCCAGGCAAAGGAAATGCAAAACGTCAACGTGAGTATTCAGAGGTTAGCAGGAAATTGTGACGGAGAAAGGCTCAGGGAAATGGGATAGTAAGTAGCTAAATGGACACCTTATGAACCAGTCACACCAGACCAATCTCGTTCCCTTCTTTGAGGGAGTGGGGCCCAGGTTTAGTGCGGGGGTTAGGGAGGCTGGCGTTCTGATGATGCACCGCCTTTCTGTATCGGTACAACGTATAACATGTAACCAAGGGGAGAGCTCAGCCACAGGGACAAACACAGAAAACTCACAAGAACAAGAGGAGAGTCTGTTGTTTGAAGTTCTAATAAACTTGAGAGGCTGGCAGGGAGTGGGGGCTGAGAGACGGAGAGGTAGCAAAACTGTGTGACAAAAGCGATTCGTTAACCACAAGAGTCGAGTGCAACTGAAGTCTCCAAATGCATGTGACGAGGGCCCCCCATTTCTGTGCCAGTCCCGCCTGCCTGCAATGGGCAAGATCGCTCTCCTGATCCTTCTGGGTTTAAGGCAAGATGAGGAGCCGAGGGGAGCTACAAGTCAAGCTGCCATTGCATCTACTGACTGTTGTTAAGTAGCACAGCAATATGTAGCTTTGATTGGACCAACTCCAGCTGGGGGAGCCGGGATGCAGCTCTCGGACCTCGCAGGGGCCTTCGTCAGGCAAGCCAGGAGTTCGATCTGGAGACTGAGGTCGACAGTGACTGGAAACCATGGCAAAGGGAGGGGAGGCGGGGGTGAGAGCGAGCCCCAGGGAGGAGCTCTGCAATTCAAAGGGGTGGAATACAACGACAAGGTGGGAGGAAGGGGACGCGCTGCCAGCAGTAAGTCAACATAAAGCTCCCTGGAGCTGTAAAGCGTCACTAGACTGACACGTTTCTGTACCGGCCTGTGAAACCCACGTCTAGAATGAATCCATTGTTCTCTGTATCGAGCAGAGCTAGGAATTTTTGTTCCCAGGCTCGCCCCCTTTTAAAGGTGTAAGAGACATAACAGCGGGTGATCTCTTTGATTGGACCAACTCCAGCTGGGGGAGGATCCCAGGCTTTCGGACCTGACAGGGTCCTTCGTCGGGCAGTTCTGACTCCGACAGTTCTGACCCGACCCGTGGCGGCTGGTGGTTTTTGAGGCTGGTGGGGCAGTGGTTGGGTTGAACTTTCTGCCTGCAGCTTTGCTACCAGTAGGCCGGAGCCAGGGGCAGCAGTAGGCCAGGGGCGTGGCTTAACTCAGCAGCAAGGAGTTCCCAGGGTTAACATTGGATGGACATTACATTCCTTAACGCTGGGAACTCCTTGCTGCTGTGTGAAGCACTGCCACTGTGGGAGTGAGAGCCCTCTTACTGGGGTCCCATCCACTCTCTCCCACCGGGTCCAAATTAACCATAGCAGGTTATAAAAATAGATTACATTGCCATCACCTACCTTTATCCTGAACCCTCGAATCCTCAATTTTCATGGCATCATTTTCATTCTCTTCTCAGAAGAGAATGAAAGGGAAGAGAAGGACAGGACAGAGGAGAGGATGAGGGAAAGGGTTTGGTTTTGCTGCATGAGAAGAGTAAGGGGAAGAGATTGTTTCAGTGGGGGACAGGGGAAAGGGGTCTCCTTGTTGTCTGCAGCCTTCTCTTCTGCCATGCTCCTACCTACTTTCTCCTCTGTTCACAAGGAGATCAGTTGCAGGTTTGTATAGCAACCAAACACTCCCCATCCAAACCAGCATCCCCAGTACAAACACTGTATCCCTGGCAGCAAAATGCCTGTCCAAGCAAACCAGCCTTTTTAAAGAAGTTTGGCAAGTTTCTGGGTTGCATTGCCACCAAACCAGACCTATACAGAGCAACATCCCTAGTAGCTACACCCTATCCCCAACAGCCAAATGCTTGTCCAAGCAAACAGGCCTTTTAAAAAAGTTTGGTCAGTTTCAAGGCTACATTGCCACCAAACCAGGCCCATCAAGACCAGCATCCACAGTACCTACACCGTATCCCTGGCAGCCAAATACCTGTCCAAGCACACAGGCCTTTTTTAAAAGTTTGGTCACTTACAGGTCTCTGTTGGCACCAAACCAGCCCCATCAAAATTTAAACAATGCATCTCTGTTTCTCAACAAAAACCCCAGGCAAGATGCTCAAAGTCACACAGTCACAAGCAGAGAGGCCAGAAACTACTTTCCAGCAGGGAGAAGCAGTGAAACAGTGAAGAGACCATTTTAAGAAAAGAGTAGCCATGACAAGTAGACCCACAAATTTACAAAATGGCCTCTCTGCTCATGCTTGGGAGGGAAGAAGGAAAGCAGCAATGCATCATGCAAACACAGAGCAAGCAAAGCAAACCATCTTAAGGCAACAATGTTATGTGGAGCCCTTAGCCCACCATAAATGCAGTAGCAGGGATTCCCACTTGTCCCCCAAAACATGCTACACAGCTCGGTTGCAACGTAAGAGGTAGTTTCTGCTGCAGCTAAACACGGAGCATTCATGCAAGGACTAGCCATTAGTGGAAAAGCCTGCCAAAACATCCCACTAAACTGCAAAGGGCGGGGCCATTTTAAAATGCAAGGAACATTCCAGTAAAGATTGGAAACCCTTCCATCCAAGCCCCTAGGTCCCCCACCCGTAAAACAGAAAGCAGACCGTTTACATCAAAAACAGCCAAGAAAGAGACCAATTTTAACCAAAAGTAACCAGGGCCAGTGGGGGCACCAGAAAATGGCCACAGCCTTTGCACATGCTTGAGGGGTTTGGGAGAGGAGCAGGGGAAACTAGCAGTGCACATGCAAACAAAAACACAGAACAAGCAAAAGCAAACCAAATCTTAAACCAACTGAACCATATTATGTGAAGTCTTAGCACACCACAAAAGCAAGTGAGGAATTCCACTTGTCCCCCAAAACATGCTTCATTGTTACAGCTCTGTTGAAGCCCCACTCTCCCCCCCCACACGCAGCACCCACTCTCTCCCCCCCCACACACACGCAGCACCCACTCCCCCCCCACACGCAGCACCCCCTCTCCCCCCCACACACACAGCACCCACTCTCTCCCCCCCCACACACGCAGCACCCACTCTCCCCCC
>QEPC01003611.1:803926-821668 GCA_003113815.1 Sphenodon punctatus
CTCCCCCCCACACACATGCAGCACCCACTCTCTCCCCCCCAGCAGCACCCACTCTCCCCCCTTTTCCCCATACCCCAGGCCCCTTTTTCACCAGCGTTTCCCATCAAAATAACTATAACTAACTAACTCACCAATGGGGATGTGTCTGATGCAGGTCCAGCAGCAGCGCGGGGTAACAAAGTAACAAATAAGCCAGGCCAGCCAACACTCTCCACAAAAATGGTGCAGATCACCAGCATGCCAAATGAGGAGAGCTCTCTTTTAACCCTACCCTAGGGGGTGGGGTACAGACAGGCAGCCTGAGCCGTCAACAGCAGAAGCTCTGCACAGGCACACACTGCCTGGGTGTTTGAGTCTCCAGTCCAAACAAAGTCTTTCAAAGCTGCCCATAGGGCTCTGTGGAACACTGCCCCCACTGGTGGGAAAAGCAAAGTGCTCTTCCCCATTCAGGCAGCATGGGCTCTAAGCCCAGCTGCTCAAATCACTTTTATAAAGTTCTGTCCCTTAAGGGACTCCTTAGAGCAGGTTCAGCAGGAGGCACTGGCCCCCACCCCATCAGTTCCTGCCTGCACGTGTTTTGTTTTCTTTCTTTTTAAAAGCATGCGGAGTGTGCGGAGGGGGATCAGGCCAGGAGGGGCAGTGCCCCTGGTTCCCTGCAATGTGCACCGCCCCTGAGACTGACCTGCCTGATGAAGGACCCTGTCAGGTCTGAAAGCCTGGGAACCCCCCCCAACTGGAGTTGGTCCAATCAAAGAGATCACCGTGCTGTTTTGTCTCTACTGTCTATTGTTGGGACCAACACGGCAAACACTCCCTTTTGAAGGTGTTGCAGAAGTTTCCTTTTAAGACCAGGACAGCAGGGTCTGAAATGGAGAGGTCACTTTGGGAGAAGTGAGTGCCAACAGCAGAATCCGGGCTCTTGTGCGTGATCTTTTTTGTGCAAGTTCCTGCGTTTGTGCAGGGGTTGGTGGGTTTCACCTGCCTTGTTCCTATGGGGGCATTTAGTGCACTGAATGAGGTAGACCAGATTGCTAGATATGCAGTTGTAGGTCCCTTGTACTCGGAATAGATTTACTTCTGATCGGCAGCTCATCCACCACTTGGTTGTATTCTACCCTTTTGAATTGCAGATCGCCTGCCTAGGGCTTGTTCTCTCCTCCTCTGTTTCCAATGATTGTACAATAAACCACCTCACTGCTTTGCTCACCCTCCAGTTCTAACGGGTTCAGAGAAGGGCGACAAAGAGGGTCGGGGGTCTGGAAACAAAGTCCTCTGAGGAAAGGTTGAAGGAGCTGGGTGTGTTTAGCCTGGAGAAGAGAAGACTAAGGGAGACATGAGAGCCGTCTTCAAATCTCTGTAGGGCCGTCGCAGAGAAGATGGAGCAGACTTGTTCTCTGTTGCCCTGAGAGCAGGACTAGAACCAAACTGCCCAGGGCGGGGGCAGGGATTCTCTTTCGCTGGAGGTTTCAAACAGAGGCCGGACGGGAGGCTGTCGCTGTGGATTTCCTGCATTGATCGGGGGGTTGGACTAGTTGACTTCTGAGGTCCCTTCCAACTCGAAGATTCTATGATTGTAGGTCTGAGAGCTTGCATCCTTCTTCCACCTGGGCTTGGTCCAATCAAAGAGATCACTGGGCTACTTTGTTTCTATTGCCACTATATGTGGGACCAACACGGCAACTTTACTTTCTCTACACTTGTTATTTTCTGTCTGTATGTCATGAAGAGATCATGGGACACAGGCAGACCACATGTGTAACCAATACATAAAGGGAAACGTGAAGAGAACATGTATTTGATCTAAGCTGAGAACTGAAAACTTACTTCATGGAGGTAATGTAAACTGAGAACGGCTAAGTCACTGCAGGAATGAAATTGCACAACCAGAAACTGCCTGGAACCTCCTAGCAAACAGCCATTGACTTTAGTGGCGTAGGTACCTGCTACGTGCGATTCAGCGCAGCTCACCTAGGCGGGAAAGGAACCCTGGAAGAGTCTTTGCGGGAGGATCACAAAGCGGCGCAGGTGTCCTGGGCATTCTCACCGGAGCCATCTCATCTCACCAAGAACTGAAGAACTAGCCAGAGACCAGCTGCACCAAACAAGCTATGAAGTAAGGACTTGATCTCTTGGAAACTCTAAAGACTTGTACCCAGCTACGCCCCCTATCCCTAGCGGAGAAATGGATTGAAATATTCCTTGGACTTTGATTTAGAGTAAGCCTAGTCAGGAGAATTCAAGTACAAGTAGGAATGCATTATTTGGCTGTTATTCTGATTTACTGCGCTGAGTATAATCTAGCACTGAATGTTTTATTGCCTAGTGTGGTCAAGTGGATTCCTAACATTGGACTGACGTCGTTTGGGTAAATTCTGTGTTTTCAAACCCAGGCGAATCCAAAAAGAAAGAGTTTGTGCTGGGAAACTCTGAGGCTCAAAGCTGACAACAAGGGTTAACCCGTTGCAGGCTGAGTTGATTCTAGCGAGAGAGCTGGTCCAGTGAGAGCTGAGAACCTGGGAAACTGAGTCACAACTGCCTAGAATAGGGGCAGAGACCCCCAGTCCCATGATACTGTGCAAGCTCTGATCGTGGAAATTCTCAGTTTCCATACAGAGATGGACCTGACCCACGTACAAATTTATGAGGAGACAGAACAGCCCCCAAGAGCCAGGTAGCAGTAGGTATTCACTTGTGGCTGGCGCATTCTGGGATTGAGCAAGGCCATCGGAATTGACAAGTGGGAAACTGAGTCATGGATGGTCTGAGGCACCTGGGGTTTGTCATGGGCTCCGTGGATCCTCCCCTGCCCAGATGCTGGCACAGGGCTCAGCTCCCGCCTGACCCTTATTTTACACAAGGGCTCCCGGAGGTGGAAATGTAAACGTCAGGGCAGCCTAGGGTCAGGGTCCGCCGTGCCGCGTCTGTCACCCTAGACTGAGGCCGGTTGCAGCCCCTCTGCTCCTTCCCTTGGATTATCTCCCCTCTCTGGGCGGCTCCTCCCTTGCTGGGCAGCCCCTGGGAGTGAATCCATGCAGAGGGTTGTGCCTTCAGGTAGCAGCAGGCATTGATTGTGAGAGATCACCCCTTCCCTGGGCATAAACCCCCCCTGGAGCAATAACTCAGACCTGCCCGGCTCACCTTAAACAGACACACTTTGCAAAGGGAAGGGAATGTCAGGGGGACAGTCTAGGCACAGAGACACACAAGGGCCACGCGGGTCTAGGGAGATTTTGGTACCCAACTCCGTCCTGGGGCTGGGGACTTTGTCCAGACCTGGCATGTAGTCTTGCAAAGTCGCTGGATTTGGCGGGAGACTGTGCACTCTTAAAGTGGAGTTTCCAGGCCAAACCCAGAGCCTGTAACCTCTTATATAGATGCCAACATGCGTCGGAGGAAGTCAGCTCTTGCTGTGAAAGCTCAGGCTGAAATAAGGACATTTTTCTGTTAGTCTTTAAGGTGCCGCAAGACTCTTTTGTGCTGTTTTTAGAGCTATAGACTAACATGGCTCCTCCTCTTGAACTTGTAGAAAGGTAATGCGATCCCCAGAACCATTTAAAGCACATAACTTACTCAGAATGATTAGAGCTCAGTTAGTAGCATTTGGGATGCTAGCAGCTTCCAGAATCCAGACAGGCTTTGAAAAGAGCAAGCACTTATTCTCAGTGAAGTCCCGTCTCCAGTTACACACCAACCAGAGAAGGGTCAGTTAAGGAGCTGGCTGTCCTTTGATTGCAATGCTAATATCTCAAGGTCCTTCCCCCCCCCGCCCCGTGTGTGAGTCAGTTATTCAAGGAAGAATATTTCCAGATCACTTCTCTGGGATCTGGTGCAGCTTGGCAAGCTTTCCAGTTAGGACAGGCCCTGCCAAGCAAGTCAGATTCTACAGGATGTCGAGATTAACCCTGGTTCTCTCTCCAAGGGGGAGATAACAAGCCCTCGTATTTAGGCAGGACAATTCTCTCTTTGGGAGGCAGGTGACCTTTCCCTCCTGCTGGCTGGGAATCAAATCTCTCTCTCCTGAAAAACATGTTCCTTCCAGGACTCCGCCTTGGTGCCTGGCTTCCCAGTGGGCTGACTCCTTCTCTAGGAAAGGTGTAACTGTCTCTCTCCCCCCGACCCCCAGGCACAAGGATTCTTACAGTGTCGTCCCCCCCAACCCCCATTGGCTGGTGATTCTGGCTTTGACAGCAGGATCTGTCCTGGGATACAAGGCTGGATCAGGGCTTAACACAAATGAAAAACACACGTTTTTGTGATTTGGACCCCACCCTTATCACAATTTGTCACTCTACTACAGACCCCGCCCTTCAAAAAGGTCCATCACGCTAATCACATCCACCGCGCACACATTTTTAATACTAGTATAATGTACAACCCTGGTTGGTCTATCTTTTTAGTTCTCAAACATAGGAATAGAATTGAAAAATGAGTAACAAGAAGAAACCCCTGTCACGGAGAAACATAGGGTCACACACGTGTAACACCGGACTACATGTAGACTACAAGCCTGACAAATATGTAATGCCAAAGGTTCCACATGTATGTAATGTTACAATACATGTAGACTACAAGTCTGGTAAATATGTAATGCCAAAGGTTCCACATGTATGTAATGTTACAATACATGTAGACTACAAGCCTGACAAATATGTAATACAAAAGGTACCACATGTATGTGATCTTGCAAGGGAGAACTATAGAATCCAGATCAGAGATGTAACACATGACAGCCTGCAGGAAATACAAACAGATAACAAAGTGGGTATTGAAGGTCTCTCACCAGACAGCCTGTTGAGATGTAAATTGACTTCCATGTTTGCCTGGGTTGGGACGTGATCTGACCCACGATTCCCCAAAGGTGAGAACAGAGACAAAGACTATTTAAATGAGCCAGTAAGTCACCTAGAGAAAGTTCATTCCTACAGCCATCTTGAGAACTGATCTACATGTGAAAGCCTGCCTGCCATCAGCAGCAGCTAGGCTGAAGAGACATGGAATGAGAGGAGGATTTTGCTCTCTAAGACCCAGTGCCCAGTCGCTTTACACCAAAGGACTGAGAGAAGCTTAAGGAACTTTATAGGGTAAGATTAATTTAGGAACTCAACCATTATAGGTTAGGAATACGTTATGTTTACCTTTCATTTCTAATAACCACTCTGTATCAACTATCTTGCTTATGTAATCAATAAACTTACTTCTTATCTCTATGAAGAAGTGTCTGTGTCTAACATTGGAACACAAGTGAGCTACAAGAGCCCTCAAGCTCTTGCGAACCCAGAGAGTAAAGAGTCTGTAAACGGGAAGGATCGGGCCCTTGTGTGACAAAGGAGTTTCATTGTGGCACACTTGAATTAGCCAGAGAGAGAAACTGATTCAAGAGAACTGTGCGCACGGGAAACTGAGTCACTGAAACCCGGTAAAGTGGGGGTGTGGACCCTCCAACCCGTAACAACCCCCTGATCCTTAAACTGTCAGATATTGGTCTTTTCCCCCCCATTTCCCACAGCCCTCTCTGGTCTGTATCTGGAGCCTCAAGCCCCTCTTCCATCCCCCAGTACCTAGAGACTCAGAATCAGGCTAGAGTGGTGGACCAGGCAGCCTTTTGAGAGGCTGTCTCTCTACTCTGTATTGCTTACTTCATCTGGAAAACTGGTGTGTGTGTGAGAGTGAGAGTGAGAGAGGGGAGTAGGAAAGCAGGTGCAGGTCCCTGGAACTCCCCAAAGACCCACGTACTAAATGATCGTGCCAGAGAAGTAAACACATGGCTGTGGCATGTTGTGTCCAATATCCCACTCCCCGTCACAACTTTTCTAGCTCCCCTTCCCTCCCTCTTGCAGGACATCATTTATGAACCGCCCCCAAGTGGAGGAGATTCCCTATGATTGTGACAATTTAATTAGCATGGTCCAGCCCTTCCAGCTCTCACAGAAACTTCCCCTAGACATGCTCTCTGGTGAACCGTCTCCTTCTCATCGGCACAAACACAGACAGAGGTGGTGGGACATGTGCCCATGCCAGTCAGGCCAGAGGGGATCGCTCCCAAGAAAAGGCACAGGAGACCGTGAGCTTGATGATCACTTCTGCTAACTGTGCCTCCCACGCACCTCTCCTCCTCAACCAGCACCCTACTCCGCAAGCTGAGCCCTCTTTTCCCCATTGATTTACATTTCTATCCTGCACATCCTGTGGGCCCAGGGCAGGCTACAACACAAACATACAGACGTATATATCAGTAAAATCCTCCCCCAATCCCTATCCTCATCCGCTAACTGTTTGGCCAAACGGGAAAGTCTTTCATCGCCTCCAGAAAATTCTCAGGCTTGGGTTTTGGCAAACCTCCATGGGAAAAGAATTCCATAACTGCAGAGCTGAGAGAGAGCTGGCACTTGGACATGGTGAGGAAAGACCCCTGCCTCCCTGCTAGTGCTGCTGTAGCTATTTAACTACTGCAATATGCAAAGCCCTCTTCTAGAGGCTGGAATTGAAGAGCAGAGGTTATTGCTTCTGCAGCTCCGATGGCAGAGCTTGAGGAAGGAAGCCTGAAAGCCAGGGATGAAAATCTGCTTTATCTGAGGCAGATAAATCTGCTTTATCTGTCTGTGCAAGACTGAGCTCAGTCTTCCAAGTTTGCTTTCTAAAATGGTTTTCAAATCAGGGTGGGGCCGGCAGGCAGAGGTTTAGCGGGAAGGGGCCGTTCGGGGAAGGGGAACGAGGGGGCAGAGCTACCCCCTCTCATGTTGGTCAGTTGTTTCTCCATTGGTTGGGTGCAAATTTGAGGTCTGTGCTGAAGGCATCAATCTTTAGCCGGACATCTTGAGGCAAAGCCTGCACCAGTTTTAGTGTCCACTAGGTGGCATCGCTATGTAGCTGAGTCTTTAACCTGAACGTTTCTGGTTGAAAGTTTTAGCATTTATAGCTTTAAAAGTTTTTTTCATTTTTACATTTTGTTCTTGATACGGGTCTCGGGTCTCTGCCATAAAACACAGTCTCTTCCTTCTTAGAAAGCTGTCCCAAGCAGGGCCTTTGGTTTAATGACTTGGGATGGAAATTTCTGTCTTAAAAAGTTATTTTTGTTCTTGGTTCAGTAATGCATTTCTTAATGTAAAACTAGGCCTCCTCATTAACCATTCTGTGGAGACCATTCCAGCAGGTTTGGCCACATTTCACATTGCCCTATCAAATAACGTCCCCTTTCCTACCTCAACCCACAAATTAGGCCTGGTAATTCATACCCATTCTACTCGCACTGCCTGCCCCCCCATGCTCTATGACACACTAGAGCAAGAGGAACAGAAAGAAATAGGTGTATTTTTCCATCCGCAGCTGTTGGCGTGGTGGGCGAGGCCGATTCCATGCCGCACGCAACTTACTACAGAATCCAGAAGTGATTAGAATAACACACTGAATCTAAATGTAAGGGCTACACAGTGCCATGTAAAGTCAGCAATGTGCAAAGCTTTTCTCTGTGAGCAAACTAAAAAGGAAAAACCTCTTGCTCCTGTAGGTCAGGAGGGAGAACTGTGAAAAGAGAACTGGCAGGTCAAGAGTATGTTTTAGGCACAGGGATGTACATGCCATTTCTTTTACTTTAAAATGTTACTTTTTTAAAAAGAAGAATCCGTGCAGAATCCTGTGTGTGTCAGAAGAAACTGAACAGAAAATCCACACAAGAAAAACTTCAGATGTGCCCCGACTGGGAAATACTAAAAGGTGAGCTCAGCCCTCAGAACACACCAGAGAATCCACCCTACAGGGGAAAGGCCCCATAAATTCCCCAATATGGGGAAAGCTTCAGTGTGAGCCTCAGTCTTAATATGCATCAAAGATCCCAAACAGTTCTCCCATTCCCACCCCCACAGCAGCTGCAATTGGGAGAATTTTTTTTATCCCACCCTATCCCTTAGACTCAGGGTGGCTTACAATTTTTGAAACTTTAACAACTAATTAACTCAAACTCTTACTCCTCATAACAACCCTGTGAAGTAGGTTAGGCTAAGAGATCTGTGACTGGGTGACCATGGGCCAGTGAATTCCCACCCCAATCCCTCACCCCACCCCAGCTCCTCCCATACCTGCTCCCCTTCCCTTACACCTATTTCCTTGTGGACACAGACCATTCCCTGACCTCTCTCACTGTTTACACACTTGGTTCCAAAGTGACACCTCATGGTTTAACCCAACAGAGGCTGCTTGCCAACTCTGCAGCAAGCAGAGCAAAAGGCCAGGCATGTGGGTCAGTCCCCGAAACCAGCAGAACTCCAGACAGAAGGGGAGTATCTTGGTTCAGATACAATTCAAGAAACTACCCGATATCAGAAAGTTAGAGACCAAAATCCTTATTATGAAATATTTATATAGCATTTCCACTCTTGTTTTTACAAGGCCCCAGACTAAGGAACAAGAAAAAAAACCATGGGAAAATCCTTAAAATCCTGAGATCCTCAGTAACATCAGGTCACTTAGGGAGCAGGGGACAAAATTTGAAGAGGTTCTCCCAGCAAAAAGAGCAGTGCGATTTCCCCCTTTCAGAAACACTCTACAACCACACAAGGCTGCATGCAAAGCAAGTACTTGTACACAGGTGGCAGATGAAATTTCATGTTGACAGTGATGCGCTTGGGAAAAATAATCCTAACCATCCATACACAGTGCTGGGCTCTAAATGAGGGGTTAGCACTCGCCTCCATTCATGTCCTGCTTGATCTCTGCTTCCTTTGACACTGTTGCCCACTCCCTCCACCTTGATTCGCTTTGCTCCTTTGGTTTCCAGGGTTCGGTCCTTGACTGGGTCTCTTCCTACCTCTCTAACTGCTCCTTCTGCATCTCTCTTGCTGGTGCCTCCTCTGTGTAACTTCCCCTCCTGGTTGGAGTTCCCCGAGACTCTGTCCTCGGTCACTTCCTTTCTCTCTATACTCTGTCCGTGGGCAAACTCATTGAATCACACAGCTTCCAATATCATCTGTCTGCCGACGATACTCTGAGGCAAGACTGGAGAGAGAGGGTGGAAAAACAGAACTCTGTCTCTGACATCTCTGCCTGGATGTCTCACCATCAATGTAAACTTAATATGTCCAAGACTTAACTCCTCATCATCCCCCCAAAAACCTTCCTCCTTCTCAGTTTCCATCGATGGGGTCACCATCCATCCAGTCTTCTCCCAGGCACAGAACCTGGGGATCTTCTTTGACTTCTCCCTCTGCTTTGAACCTCAGACCCAATCTGCCGCCAAGTCCGGTCACCTCTCCCTGCACATCACTAACACTGGCTTTTCCTTACTGTCCCCACTGCCAAGACTCTGGTCATCTCTCGCCTTGACTCCTGCAGCTCCCCCCTCAGCGGCCTTCCCTGCTCTCATGTTGCCCGTGGCTTCTGTTCAATGCTCTGCTGTCAAGGTCCGGCTGTCCCCCTTGCCCATCACTTTGACCAAGTTCAGCCCCTCCTCTCCGCCCTACACTGGCTCCCTCTACGGGAATGAACGCATTCAGCACAAGCTCCTGGGCTTCACCTTCAAGGTGCTTCATGGCCTTGTTCCCTCAGATCTCTCCACTCTTGTATCCCGCCATGCTCCTGCCCGGAGGCTTCGCTCCTCCTCTGTCCCCACCTTCGCCTGATCATGACCCCCCTGCACCTCTAAACATCTCCGCTCCTTCTCCCTTGCTGCCCCCCAGTCCTGGAACTCCCTCCCTGGATGCATTCACTCTGCTCCCTCCCTCCCAACTTTCAAATTCCTCCTGAAAACCCACCTCTTCTGTCAGACTTTCCCTGGCTCCTCATCCACTGATTTACTCAGAGTCCCGCTCTCTCCTGTCACTAAGCTGAGCATGGGTACCTGCAACCCCTCAACTTCATTAACATCTCTATGTCTCTCCCTCCATCCCCTGCCTCTGACTCCCCTCTCTTTTCTCTGCTAGCCCCTCAGGGCAGGGACCCCATCTCTAAAAAAACATTGTAAAACACCAGGTACATTGTTGGCACTAGAAATACTTAATACCTGGGCTTCTTGCTTGGAGTCCTTTCACCTCCAAGGAAGCATTTGCACCTTAAAAATAAGGCCATGTACTTTCTTACTTAACCCACTAGTTTTAAACAACATTTTGAGGCTAAGCGTCAAGAAAGAGGCCTCAAGATGTCTGAGTAAAAACATTTTTTGTGAGCCCTTTGGCCTTCTGTTCTAGGGGAGAGAGGCCAAATCCTTCTGCCTCTCTAGCAGGAGGTTCTGCTAAGAGGCAAGGTAGAGCCCACTTTGGCCATTGTGCTGAGGTGGGAGATTGTCACAGGTTGGAGGTCCAAATCCCCCACTTTACCGGGTTTGAGTGACTCAGTTTCCCTTGCGCACAGCTCTCTTGAATTTGTTTCTCTCTCTGGCTAATTCAAGTGTGCCACATGAAACTCCTTTGTCACACAAGGGCCCGATCCTTCCCGTTTACAGACTCTTTACTCTCTGGGTTCGCAAGAGCTTGAGGGCTCTTGTTGCTCACTTGTGTTCCAATGTTAGACACAGGCACTTCTTCATAAAGATAAGAAGTTTATTGATTACAAAAGCAAGATAGTTGATACAGAGTGGTTATTAGAAATGAAAGGTAAACATAACGCATTCCTAACTTATACTGGATGAGTTCCTAAATTACGTGTCTTACCCTATAAAGTTCCATAAGCTTCCCTTTCCTCAGTCATAAGGTAGAATGACTGGGCGCACTGGCTTCTTAGTTGGTAAAAGCGAAATCATGTCTCTCTCCTCATGATTTCTCCAGCTTGCTGCTGTAGATGTAGATCAGCTCTGTCAAAATGGCTGTACAAATGAGCTTTTTTAGGTGACTTACTGGCTCATTTAAATAGTCTTTGTCTCTGTTCTCACCTTTGGGGAATCGTGGGTCAGGACATGTAGTCAAACCAGGCAAACATGGAAGTCAATTTACATCTCAACAGGCTGTCTGGCGAGAGACCTTCAATACCCATTTTGTTATCTCTTTGTATTTCCTGTAGCCTGGTGACCAGAACCCTAATTTGAGTTCTACAGCTCTCAACTGTAACCTTACATACATGGGGAACCTTTGGCATTACATGTTTACCAGACTTGTAGTCTACATGTAGTCCCGTGTTACACGTGTGTGACCCTATGTTTCTCCGTGACAGTCCCCCCGTAAGACTGCATGTGAAGAGGCATGTCAACGTCTTGTAACATGCTGAGACTGGCGTCTGGCGTGTCCTTCCGGTGTGTGTAGGGATATGCAACCTCCGTACCTCCTTTCCATGTGGTTGAATCCTATTAAAGTTAGACCATTGGTTTTCCAAACCCTTTGTCAGGTCTGTGGGGGTATTATGTTCACGTGTTTTCCACCATGTTGTAGTGGAGTGATGCTGTGAACCATACTCATCGAGGTACCTCCGTAGGTGTTTGCATAAGACTGTGACAAATGGGTTGAAACGCCGTGTTAACAACCTTTGTTTCCCAGTCACAAACTTTGGCCATGTTTCCAGACTGTCTGGCAGCCTGTTTCTTACTGGCTGTATGTCTGTTCCCATCAGAAGTATTATTAGGAGACAATAGGAGGACGTGTGGAGTAATTTTTACACAACTGAGCACCCTGCCTCTGTTGTCTGTGTAAGACTGCATTTCCAAACACTTTTCCCCAGGAGTAATGCTGGAAATCCCAGTGTTATCATATGCCATTTGCATTTCCCCCTTGCCTGTGACGCTGGTTGATGTCAACTTAATCACTGAGGTAGAAACTGTTTTTGTGGAGGGGCGTTTGCCTCCTGGATCCCCTGGGTCCGTATAACCATGTCTTTCTCTTTTGGGGGAGTCTGACTTTGTGACATGGGTGTGAGAAACTTTTCCCTGTTCCTTCTTAGGTAAGGCAGTGGTGGACAGTTCACTCTTGGATGGATGCTCCTGTCCCTTAAGACTACAGGTTGTGCCTTTCTATCCCTGAGGAAGAGGCTACATAAGCATCTTACCCTATAAAGGTCCATAAGCTTCTTGTTCCTCAGTCATAAAGGTAGAATGACTGGGCACTGGCTTCTTAGATGGTAAAGAGCAAAATCATGTCTCTCTGCTCATGTTTCTCCAGCCTAGCTGCTGGCAGGCTGGCTTTCACATGTAGATCAGCTCTCAAGATGGCTTTAGGAAGAGCTTGCAAGAAAACTCTCTCCCCTCTGGGATACCTCGACTTATATCTCCTGGAGGAAAACTCCTCATATGTTCTCCAGGCTTCTAGAATTTCCTTTTTTCTCTTATCAGGTTTCTCTGTCTTTTTGCACGTAGTCAATGGCTACCTGAATTACCATTGTTAATGTCCCTGGCCACCTGTCTGGGCCAGGGTTCCCCCAAAATACACATCTTTGTCTGTCTTTCATTTCCTGGAGCTTGTCACATCTCTGATCTGGATTTTACAATTCTCCATTGTAACATCACATACATGTGGAACCTTTTGTATTACATATTTGTCAGACTTGTAGTCTACGTGTATTGTAACATTACATACATGTGGAACCTTTGGCATTACATATTTACCAGACTTGTAGTCTACATGTAGTCCCGTGTTACACGTGTGTGACCCTATGTTTCTCCGTGACAGAGATATTCCTGAAGAGTTTGTTTTTGAAGTTTTGTAGAGTGAGGAAGTGGTTGCCATGTTCAGAGACACTAGTTCAGATGATCTCTTTTATTGGGCTGACGTCTGCTGATGGAGCCACACAGGGCCCTTCTTTTTATAATTTATTTAAATTATACCCTGCCCTTTGGCCTTCTGTTCTCGGGGAGAGAGACCAAATGTATTCCCTGCCCTTCCCCTAAGGCTCAGGGGGTTTTACAACATATAAAAGACACATCAAAGCATATAAAAATCTCCTTAAAAGCCACACCTCGTAAGCCCAAGGAAGGCCCTGTGCAGCCCAGAAGCTGCAGACTCACCCACAGAAGTTGTCCAATAAAACAAATCTCCTGACAGACATTACCAACTTGATTGAAAGTTCGGATACTTTCTGAATAACCTAGTGATGGAAATGTACGACTGTCAGGCCCCCTCCTAACAACGGCACAGGAAGGGAGTCATCTGGTCAAATCTAAATCCGGAGATTTATCTGCAGGTCGGCAGTCAGGGAGGGGGAGGGACCCGGGAAGTCTCTGGCATTTATGACATTAGCAACTCTTGCAGAACTAAATAAAAGTAAAGAGAACTGGGTACTTGGCCAAATGTCTGTGGCTAGCAGGAAGCTGCTACAGTAGTTAATGCATTGTCATCTATACGGACAATGAACACCACAATGAAATGTACTGCCAGGATATGCTGATGAGGACGATTCCCTGCTGAGTACTGGGGATTCATGCATTCAACAGCCCAACAGCATCTAGGCTAATGGCTTCTGACACCTATAGGATTCAGGAAGGAGACCACCCGACGGGAGGGAGTGGGGCAGCACACAGAAGAGAAACTTTTGCAAGCAAGCTGGAAATCAAATTAACAGATCACTTGAAAGATCAATGAACTTGTGGTAATAAATGTTCCGAGTTCTCATCTCTTCATGCACCGATTGTGAGGGCCAAGAGGAGCTAGCTGCACATGGAGGCCTTTACCGGACTGAAAATCAACCAAGAGACATACAGAACATGGAAGGAAAGGCAGGTCAATTAGGGATGTGGAGCATAAATCAGGAAGACCACTGGTAATAGATGTGAAAGGCAGTCAAAGGGGTTTTGCAAGCAGCCTGTGGGTCGGCTGCTGGAGGCAGGCTCTTAACCGAGGACACAAGGAAGGCAGCGCTGCTCAATCTCGGCTTGGCTTTAGCCTTCCCTAAAAAGACAGAGTAGGGCCAGATTCACCACAAGCAGAGCGGGAGAAGGGACACAAGAACTACTGGACTAAGCTGACTCCAGAGGAGTCATTTGCAAGGACGAGTCAAGAACCCGATCCGGATCCTCATAGAGAAAAGCAAGAATCCAAGAAGTGAGTATCTGTCCCAGGCCGGACGGCGTCTGTCGGGGACGCTGTCGCTGCAGAGTTTCTGCACTGCGCAGGGGGTTGGACTAGATGCCCTCTGAGGTACCTCTAGGATTCGGTGATCCATACAGGCAGCTGCCCAGGGTGGAAAGTTGAAAGTGGCAGCAGACTCCCCATCCTCCACCCCTAATCCCCGGGCACCCTCAGCAATTCAGTGAGTGGGGTGGCTGGATCAGGGGCCGGAGGAGCCGGGGCCACCAGCCCTCTGTGCGCCAGGGAGCAGGCCGTTGGCTCAATAACTCACAGGCATGCGGGTTAAAATCCTTGTGCTGGTCGGTCCTGGGTGTCTAGGGTGTTAGGTCTGGCAGATCCTCACCAAGCAGGAGGCTGGACTCGGACACCCTTGCGGTCCTTTCCCGCTTTCAGTTTCTACAATGGCAGAGAGAGGGGGTTGCCATGTTAGTCCCCAAAGTAAGAGATGGAGCCAAAGTAGCTCATGGGTAGCTCTTTGGTTGGACCAACGTCTGCTGGTGAGGAGAGACAAACGTCCGGACCTTCTGTGGCCTCTGAGCTTGTGTGCTCTCCGACTGGGAGACAATACAAGAGGTTACAGATGGACTAGAGACCTCAGTGGGAAGAAACAAGGTGACGGTGGAACAGCGGGACAGGAGGCAAATCCCAGCATGAGCTGCATTAACAGGTGCATGTCCCCATGACATGGGCGGGGCTGGGAGACCGTGTTCACTTCAAGGAGGAGGATGTCGACAAACTGGAGGAGAGAAACCATGAGGATAAAGGGGAAGGAGGAAATTAGGGCTCGCCTAGAGGAAAGACGACTAGGGGGGGCAGGAGGGACAAGAGGGAGGTTTCTAAATATCAACAAGTGGGGGATGAACATTTGCTCCTCTTCGCTGTCACCGAAGGGAACGGGCTTCAATCATTGCAAGGCTCATCAATTTCAGTTAAAGATCAGGAAAAGCTTCCTCACTGCAAGAACGGTTGGGCAGTGGTGCAGACTGGTTAGTGCAGGGGCCATAGAATCTCCTTCACTGGATGTTTTTAAAACTGTCTGTGACGCTGTAGGAACAGGAGATCCTGCCTTGGAGCAGGGGCTGGACTAGATGGACGAGCCTCTGTCTGCGACGCTGTAGGGAGAGGAGATCCTGCCTTGGAGCAGGGGGCTGGACTAGATGGACAAGCCTCTGTCTGCGATGCTGTAGGGAGAGGGGATCCTGCCTTGGAGCAGGGGGCTGAACTAGATGGACAAGCCTCTGTCTGCTACGCTGTAGGGAGAGGGGATCCTGCCTCGGAGCAGGGGCTGGACTAGATGGACAAGCCTCTGTCTGCGATGCTGTAGGGAGAGGGGATCGTGCCTTGGAGCAGGGGCTGGACTAGATGGACAAGCCTCTGTCTGCGATGCTGTAGGGAGAGGGGATCGTGCCTTGGAGCAGGGGCTGGACTAGATGGACAAGCCTCTGTCTGCGATGCTGTAGGGAGAGGGGATCCTGCCTTGGAGCAGGGGCTGGACTAGATGGACGAGTCTCTGTCTGCGATGCTGTAGGGAGAGGGGATCCTGCCTTGGAGCAGGGGCTGGACTAGATGGACGAGTCTCTGTCTGCGATGCTGTAGGGAGAGGGGATCCTGCCTTGGAGCAGGGGCTGGACTAGATGGACGAGTCTCTGTCTGCGACGCTGTAGGGAGAGGGGATCCTGCCTTGGAGCAGGGGCTGGACTAGATGGACGAGTCTCTGTCTGCGACGCTGTAGGGAGAGGGGATCCTGCCTTGGAGCAGGGGCTGGACTAGATGGACGAGTCTCTGTCTGCGACGCTGTAGGGAGAGGGGATCCTGCCTTGGAGCAGGGGGCTGGACTAGATGACCCGAGATCCCTTCCAACCCCCAGTTCTCCGATTCTTGGAAAGTGCAAAATTTGAATCTGCGCTTGTGTTGGAATTAACTCCACTGATGGCTCGGTGTTAGCTGTGGCACCAACCCCCAGGGGTTCTCAAGGTGAGTCAGAGCCAGATGGGACTGAGTTTGGTGCGGGAGCTGCATCAGTGCTGAGCACCATTGTTCGGGCTGAACAGTGGACAAGAATGGACGCCTCCGAGGATGGGGCGTCTATGTCACCTGCAGGCAGAACCGGAAACTAGAATAGGGACAGGAGGTCAGCTGCACGGGGGCGCCCAGACCTGGGGCCTCGTGTTCCGTGGGGCAGCTGCCTCTCCTGCTGCAGGGACCCATTCCACATCCCACACCATGGCCCAGTTCAACCTAGAGCGACAATAAGGAGGCGGGGTTTCTGGCTTTCCTGAGGTCAATGCATCTGTGACGAAATAGAGATGGATTCAAGTTTAGCGTTGCTTCCTCCTGCAAAGTCTGCTGGGAGTTGGGTCAAGTACGGACTATTGCATTACAAACCAATGTCTCACATTAATACAAGGATTAGTAGGCCTTCAAGTCCACATCTAGAGCAGCCCTGCCCCCAGGCGGCCTAGAACACAGCATGGAGCATTCCAGCAAAGCAGATCCCAGAGACTAGAACACAGGAAGAGGGATCTAGAACAGCACGTACCATGGACCAGAGCAAGATCTAGACCACCACCGACCTAGAACAAGTTAGAACACAACAACCAGATCTAGAATAGCTCTCAACCCCCTCCCCTGCCACAACATGATGTGTGGCTCATGGTCGCGCCCCCCCCCCCGGACACTCAGGAAACTGTTAGCCCACCCCTGCGGGCGGCAGCCCTCGGGCGGTGCTCGACAGGCGACAACCAAAGGGCACTGGCCGTTTTGTGGCCATTGTGAGGCCGGTGTGAGGACAGCGAGGAGTCACCCCCCTGACAATGCCCACGCCACACAGCCTCTTCCGTTCCGACCATCACTGCCATCACCGCCGGACATCGCGCACTCGCTCCCGTGCCACCCTCGGGCCAGGCTACCCGCTCTGCTGCCCGGACTGTTGCCACCTAGGATGCCTCCCCATATCTCCCTCGCCTCCTCACCCTCTATTTCCCCCTCCTTCTCCCTCTGCCTCCTCCAATGGCCTTTCTCCAACCAACCTACACCTTATTCTCACCCATGCCCATTCCCCCTCCTCACCCTCATCCCCCCTTGCCCATTCCCTGTAAGCCACCCCCACCTCCCCTCGCCCAAACCCTCCACACCCAGACACTCCACAGCCCATTGTGGCCGGTGTGAGGCCGGTGCGAGACTCAAACCCTGCAAAGCCGGCCGCTCCCCATCCCCCAATCTCATCCGCATCCCGTGCCTTCCCCGAAACCAATTGCCTTTCTCCTGCTCCCTCTGGAGCTGCCGCTCTTCCGTGGCTAAAGCCCCCTTCAGCCATGATCTCTTCCTCTCTCGCCCCTTTCAACTCCTCGCTCTTACAGAAACCTGGATCTCGCCCGCCAACTCTGTTACCCTGGCCGCTCTATGCTGCGGGGGCCTTTCGTTCTCTCACCGACCCCGCCCTGAGGGCCAGGGAGGTGGCGTGGGTTTCCTCCTTGCCAAGCGCAGCCAATTCAAAACCCTTCCCCCTCCTCCCTCCCTCTCCTTCCCTTCCTTTGAGGCCCATTCTGTGCGTTTATACTCCCCTCTACACCTTCGTGTTGCTGTCATTTACCGCCCCCCAGGTTCCCTCTCCTCTTTCCTCCCAGACTTTATCCTGGCTCACCTTCTTCCTCTCTGACGACACCCCCGCTCTCATTCTTGGTGATTTCAACATTCACGTCGACACACCTTCCGCCCCCTCTATCTCCCGCTTTCTCTCTCTCACTACCTCCTTCGATCTCCGACTCTG
>QEPC01003611.1:876472-887333 GCA_003113815.1 Sphenodon punctatus
ACATGGACCTGCCTGCTGTCATTCTCATCGTAACCAAGCCAAGTACGTGCACTTGAGACCTCGCATCTTCATGAATGTTAGACCCCTTGTCTCTCCCTCTGTTCCCCTTCCTATGTCTCTCCCCCAGCTCCTGTCGCTCAGATTGTAAGCCCTAGGGGCAGGGACCGTGTCTATTTTATTACTTTGTAAAGTGCCATGTACACTGCTGGCGCTATATAAATGTTTGTTAATAATAATAATAATAATATCCTCACCACACGGACCAGCCAGCCATCATTCTCGATGTAACTAACCGAGTCAAGCGTGTGCACCTTAGACCTCGCATCTTGTCTCTCCCTCAGTTCCCCTTCCTTCATCTCCCCCCTCCCCTGGTCTCTCCGATTGTAAACCCTAGGGCAGGGACCGTGTCTATTCCATTACTTTTTAAAGCACCAGGTACATTGCTGGTGCTGTATAAATGCTTGCTAATAATAATAATAAATTCTGGAACCTATTTACAATGAGTGGAGAATACACTAGCTAGAGCTTTCCTGGTCTCAGTGGATACCAGCTTTTAGAATCCCCTTAGGGCAAGTAGTGCTCCTGCTGAAACCTGTGAGCAATGTGAGATAGATACTGACAGGCCACTGTCGGAGACAGGATGCTGGGCTCGATGGACCGTTGGTCTGAAAGAACCCGTTGCTCAGGGAAGGTAGTGGCTCTAGACTTTGTTAATTCCAGAACTTGGAACACATGGACTTTGACAGGTTATACCGGATGAGTATCCAGCTAAACCCCCTGAAAAGGGGATGAATCTACTTTCTGAGATTATGTTAAATGAAGGTTTTGATGCCACTCCAGGATGCAGTTCTCCTCATTACTCCCTAGATAAGGAGATGTCAATTTGGGGCTGTATTAAAAAGGGAATCTGACAATCAAACATTCCCTTTTTTTTGATGACCTTTCTGAGCTGGAACACTGACGGCGCTAAGAGGAACCTCGTGGATAGAACGTAGTCAAGGCGATGCTGTATTATTTCTGCAGGAGACTTGGCTAGTAGAGAGGATACTAAATGCCTGGGAGTTCTTGATTACCAAATAGTCCAGGTGGCTGGTGTGGACGTTGATAGGAAGGGAAGGGCAGGAGCAGGAGGGATGACACCCTCAATCTCGCCACGTTTTGCTGAGGGATGGATGCTGATACCAACGCAATGGAATCATCTTCTGGTTGTGAGATGCCCTGTTAGTAAGAATCTGCCATAGGATGACAGTATCTACAAACCTCCAGAGAATTCCCCATTTGGATCGCAGGATATCTGGTCTGCATTAGACTCCTCATTTGAGTTTCTTGAAAATACATACCAGGAAGATATTACTTTTTTTGCCAGAGATTTTAATGCTAGAATGGGTGCATCAAATTTAATTGGCTTGGATACCAGCTACATGAATGCTGTGGGAATCCCAGATAGAGTTTCCAAAGATTTAACCCTAAATAAATTGGGTGAATCTCTTCTGGATATTCTGAATAAACATACTATGGTATTGTAAATTGTAAATGGAAGAACCAAAATGGATTCTTTCGGTGACTTTACTTTTAATTCCATCCTAGGATCTAGTGTGGTTGACCACTTGATAGTTCCTAGCCCCCATTTTTGGCAATGTAAGGATTGGCAGTTCAAATCAGACCAGAAAGCAGCCATTATCTGTTAGCCTTAGTTTTCTGTTGCTTATAAGGATTCACCTCTTTGTAGAGCCTAGGTATATACTAAAGGCGAATCACTTGTACCATCTATGAAACATGTTAGCTGGTCCGCAGACTCTTTTATGAAAATGGCCGAGAAATGATATGTTTCCCTGAGATCGCTCAGCTAAAGGATGAGATTCTGTCCACTTCAGCTGGGAGCTGTGGCGAGGAACACACTCCACCAACTACACCTGGTGTGACGGTTTCGGTCGTACATCTCAGACTCTGACCTGGCCACTGTCATCTACGTTTTCATCACCTCAAGACTGGACGGTTGTAGCACGCGCTACGTGGGGCTGCCCATGGTGATGGTCCGGAGCCTGCAGCTGGTGCAGAACGTGGCGGCCCATCTCCTTATGGGGACGGGTCGCCGTGAGCACATTATGCCGGTGCGTCGGTCTCTACACTGGCTGTCGATAGTCTTCCGGGACCGATTCAGGGTGCTGGTTCTTACCTATAAAGCCCTACATGGCTTGGGCCCCATCTACCTGCGGGACCGCCTCACTCCCCGGGTCCTGGATCGGCCCCTGCGGTCAACCAGGAGCGCCCTTCTCGAAATCCCATAGGTGGCCTGGGGGGCGACTATGGAGAGGGCATTCTCGGTGGCCGCGCTGAGGCTGTGGGACTTCCTCCCGGCAGAGGCCCAGGTAGCCCTGGACCTCTCCTTTTTTCGACATCTGTGCAAGACCTGGCTGTTCCGCCGGGCCGTTGGCGAGGGAGATGGATGAGGGTGGGTTTTTATTTTTATGGGGTGTGTGTGTGTAAGGGTGGGGTATTTTTTTTTCTCCCTCCTCTTTTTCCGGTGGGGATGTTTCCCCCTTTTTTCCCCCTCTTCCCCCCTTTTTAGATGGTTTATGTTTGTTGTTTGTGTATTTTTATATATTGTACACCACCTTAAGCTGCCTTGGGCAGGAGGGGCAGGATATTAAATGTTTTAAACATGGAGAGTTGGCCAAATTGCTTAAACCTGTTGTTAGTAAACGTGTACAAATTTCAAGGAGACTGCAGAGACCTCTATCATGTAGGAACTGGTTTGATGAAGAATGTTGCCAAGCTAAGAGGGATCGCTTGCTGCTAAGGAGGAAATGGTATAGATTGGGAGTTGTGGAGGATTGGAATAAAGTTATTTTGGCCTGAAGAGCATATAAGCAATTGCTAAAGCCAAAGAAGGCTAACGCAGACCAACAGAGACAGGCAGAACTGATAGCAGCTACTAATCATCAAATCAGTGTCTTCTACAGCAACATCATACAAGGATCCCTTAACTGATGCTGAAGACTGGATCGCTTATTACAGTATGATTTTTAACAGCTCCTTTCAGTCGGATAATCCAGTATCTATAGCTAGGGATTTTACAAATGAGGATAGAGTAAAGCAATATAGAATGGCCCTCAAGGGCAACAAGGCCCCAGGAGCAGATTCTTTCTTTAAGGAATGGACGGACTGGTGGGCTCCTATACTAGCCAAATTATTTTCACTGGTGACTATTACTAAGCAAGTACCATCAGACTGGAGTTTGGCAATTATTGTTCCCATTTTTTAAAAAGGAGACCAGAAAGAACCTCCTCCCTTTGATAGGGAAATATATATTCACATAGTCTTTTAGAGGAGCTTGAACAGTGGGTGACTGAGAACAATCTAATCATGGAAGAACAATCGAGGTTTCGCCGAGGCAGATCAGTGATGGACAATGGTTTTGTCTTATCACATTTAGTTAACAAATATGTCTCCATCAGGGATGGGAAATTATTTGTGGCTTTTATTGACTTCACCAAAGCCTTCGATACAATCAACAGATCATTACTATGGGCCAAACTTCATGTATTAGGCATCAATTGACATCTCTCAGATTTGCTGAGGGATTTGTATTCCAACTCCAGGGCGGTGGTTAGATTGAATAAAGAGGGTGCTATCAATTGGGTATTCTGCCACATTTTGTCTTATTGAGCCCGATTTTATATCATCTGCATGTTTGAAGCAAAGGATGTTTGACATTGCAATACAGAATGAACTGGCCAAGGTGGCTACTCAACTAATACCCCCTTGGTATCGGGTGTTTAAAAATGACTTCTTCTTGGAAGAATATCTAATACAGATTCAGGATTTCCAGCTACATAGAGCACTGACCTTATTTCGATTTCAACTTTTTGAGTCAGAAATACTGACTGGCTGAATAGCAAAGATAGAATTCAATTTGCGCCGGTGCTGCTCTTGTTCCTTACATGAAATCGAAAACCTGGAACATGTTTTGTTTTGAGGCACATATTACACAGAATTAAGAGAAGCTTGGCTTACCCTGCTGTTCTCCTCAAACTCTCTTTTTACCTGTGAACAAAGGATTCGATGTCTCTTAGCCACTAAAGATTCTCAGATAATGAAAGAAGTAGCATTATTGGCTTTTTTAGCAAGCAAGGAAAGAAGAATTAAGTGGCACAGAGGCTGCTGTTAATATTGTTTGGAGTTTATTTTTTATTTATATTGCTTCTGTATTTAAACAAATCAAATCAAGAGCAAAGTTACATCAGGTTTTAATATTTATTATTTGTTATTTTATGTATATTTTATGTATACTTTCTGGATGATGGCGAAGGCTGAGATCCAATAAACTTAAATTAAACTGAAAAGGAAATCAGAAGGTCAGGAGTTCAAATCTGTCTTATGTGAAGGGAAGTAGGGATGGGCGAACGCGGCTCTGATGTTCGGAGTTCGGGCCGAACTCGGCCTGTTCGGACGACCAAACTGAACGTCCAAACCAAACGCTCAAACGGCTGAACTGTTCAGAAAAGTTCGGGTGAGTTCGGGGGTGGGGAAAACGTGACTGGAAGTGGGAGGCAGCTGAGGAGCAGACTTCCTGGCACCAGGGGTGGAAACCAGGGGTGGGGTCAGGGGCAAACAAACAAAAAATTTGAATTCAGTTTTGGTTTCAGTATCGATAGCGCTATTTTCAGTTGTTCAGCCAAGTTCGGCCGAACTGAACTCCACCGAACTGAACAGCCGAACCTGAACTCAGATTTCAGACTGAACGACTGAACGTCCAAACATTCGAACCGTGTTCTGAGCACCCATCCCTAAAGGGAAGTTATATGCAGGGCTCAGAACCTCTGTCAATTATCCTTGAGAACTCTTGGGGAACAGGTGAGATGCCAGAAGATTGGAGACAGGCCAACACAGTCCCTGTCTTTCAACTAGGGGGAAAAAAATGGAATGGGAAATTATGGACCAGTCAACTCCCAGGCTATGAAGGTGCGGTGCAGGCATAAGGGGGGCACCACAATACCCTCAGTGAGAGGAGGGGATGTGGGGGCAGGGGTGGAGGGAAGGGTTGTGCCCTGACTCGCTGGTGAGAGAGGGGTATGGGCATGGGGAATTGGAGGTGGGGGCAGTGCCACAGCCTCCTGGTGAGAGGGGAGACATGGGGGCAGGGTGGTTCTCTGGGAGTGTCAGGCACAGGGGGTGGAGCCAGGGGAGGGGGGACTCTGATCTGTCATTCCTGCTGCTTAATGCAAGGTCAGTGGTGAAAAAAACAACTGCCCTCCATGATCTTATTCAGGATGAGGCCACTGACCTCGTATGCATTACCGAGACCTGGCTGGATGAGGCTTCTGGGACCGTGTCGGCCCAGATGGTGCCGGCTGGGGACTCGGGGCAGCATTGGCCTCGCATTGGAGGGGGGGGCAGGGTGGAGTGGCAGTGATTTGTAAAGAGGTAGCCACACATGGAGTGTGTCCATCTGGTGTTGGAGGCCCGGGATTGTTACCGGGGGTAGGGGAAAAGGGTTCCACGTACACGTACACACAAAGGCCCTGGGGTATCGAGGTCAGCACGGGAGCGACCGGGGGTAGGATGCCCGTCAGGATAGTGTGTGGGCTTTACTTCTAATTAAAGAGAACGAGCCCTTATCATCATCAGGCGCTGCTGACCAAGAACCCAAGGCTGCCCCACACTCGTAAGCAACAAACAGTACAATACAAAAGGACCAGGGGGTGAGGGGTTCCACCCCAGGGAGTGCGGGGCCCCAGGAGGGGGAAAGGGAGAACAGACACGGGTCACTCACCGCCAAGGCCAAGGGCACCACACAAGTATCTGGAAGGGCTCTCTCTCTGGTACTCACTCTGCACGCACTCAGGAATTCACAAGGGTTACGGAGGAAGGAACACACACGCTCGGGCAATGGTCGGGGTTACCAACATTCAAGATGCTATCACGCTCGCTCTCGGTCACGCTCAGGCAAGGGCCGGTTTCTACAATCACCAGCGCCGCTTCTCAGGCGGCGCTGGTTTTTATTCCCTAAGCCCCACCCCCGTGCATGCCCGCAGCCGCTCTGAGCGGCGCCGCGGGGGCGGGGGAATCCCCACAGAGTAATTACTTGTGGGGGGCGTGGTTATTTGCCGCACCTGGGGCCCTGACGGCGGCGCTACTTGTGGGAGTGTTCCCTGCGGGGCCGGGGTAGGCCCCGCCTGGCTGGTCGTCGGCAGGGGCGTGGCCACAGACCCAGGCCCTCCCTCCAGTGTTTGTGGGGGCGTTGGAGGAACGTCCTCTTGCCGGCGTTCTGCCGGTGGCGTGCACCCGATGCGCGGCTCTCCCCTAGCCGCTGGCGCCGTTGAGGGAGGGGCTCTTGGTTCCGGTGAGTTGCTGGGCTGGGTTGAACTTCGTGGGGGTGCTTTGGGGGTCCTGGCACGGGCCCGGGTGCCACTGACAGTACCCCCCCCCTCGAGGTCGCCGGAACCCATACCGGGGGGGTCCAGGCTTCAAGGGATGCCGAAGGTGGAAGGCCCGAAGCAACCGAGGGGCGGACACATTGGAGGCGGGTTCCCAGGAACGGTCCTCAGGGCCGTAGCCCACCCAATCTACGAGGTAGTGGAGCCGACCCCGCCGTAACTTGGCATCAAGGATCGCTCGGACTTCGTATTCCGGACCGGCGACCGACCATTCCGTTGGACCCGGCGGGGCGCTCTCCGCCCGGAGTTGGGCAGGGTCGGCCTTCTTTAGCATGGAAACATGAAACGTGGGGTGCAACCGTACGTGTGGTGGGAACTGTACCTTGTACGTTACTTCATTTACCTGGTGGGTGACTGGAAAGGGACCAATATAGCGGGCGTCTAATTTTGCAGAAGGCCGTGCAGACGGGTAGTGCCGTCGATCCACCCAGACCAGATCGCCTGGGCATAGAGGGGTTCCTTCTCGTCGATGCTTGTCACCTTGTGCCTTGTACCGCTGTCGGGCTTCCTGTAGCGTGTGTCGGGCGAGAGTTTGGGCCTTGTGAATCTGCTGTACGAGGGCGCCTGCGGCCGGTACCTCCATGTTGGGGGTGTCAAGTGTACCCAAGTGGGGGTGAAATCCATACGTCACAAAAAAAGGCGACGTACCGAGGGAAGCATTGGGGGCATTGTTGTAGGCGAATTCGGCCAGGGGGAGCCACGTATACCAATCATCCTGAAGGTAATTGGTGTAGCAATGAAGGTATTGTTCCATGTTTTGGTTTACGCGCTCCACCTGGCCGTTGGCTTGAGGATGGTAGGCAGTGGTGGGTTTCAAGGCCACCTGGAGTGATTGAAATAATGCCTTCCAGAACCGCGCCGTGAATTGTGTCCCTCGATCACTGAAGATTTCCCGCGGCCACCCATGAAGTTTGAAAACGTGGCGGATGCACAGCAGCGCGGTACGTTTGGCCGAGGGCAACCCTTTGCAGGCAATGAAGTGGGCGAATTTTGAAAAGTGATCGACGACAACCAGGACTGTGGTGTGATGCCGTGAAGGTGGTAAGTCTACCACGAAGTCGAGTCCAATGCGTTGCCAGGGCCCCATTGGTAACGGGAGAACCTGCAGAAGTCCCGCCGGTGCACAGCGTGGAACTTTAGTCCGTGCACACGTAGCACAACCGGCAACATACTGTTGTACGTCGTGGTGTAGGGTAGGCCACCAAAAGGAGCGGAGAATCATTTGCTGGGTGCGTTCTATTCCCGGGTGCCCTGCGGTGGGGGCTTCGTGGTGGGCCCAAAGGACTTGGGCTCTACATGACGGGGGTACGATGATACGTCCTTGGTGGCGTTGAAACCCGTCAGGGGGGTTCTCCGTCGTGGGATCAAGTTCTCGTCGTGTGGCTTCTCGGAGGGCTTCTGCGGACAGGTACGTTGCGCAGAAAGTTTTGGGTTCTAGGATGGGCTCTGGAGACGGCGGACTGCTGGGTTGCTCCTCTAAATAACGGGACAGAGCGTCTGCCAGAACTTGTAATTTACCGGGTCGATATCGGATGCGAAAGTCGAAGCGGGCGAAGAAAAGTGCCCAGCGTGCATGCCGGGCATTCGTGATGTGGGCGCTTTGAAGAAATGTCAAATTCTTGTGGTCTGTATGGACTAAGATAGGGTGTTGTGCCCCTTCCAAGTAATGACGCCAAGTGGCGAACGCCGCCTTGATGGCGAGGAGTTCTCGATCGAGGATAGAATAATTCCTCTCGGCCGGAGTTAACTGGCGCGAGTAATATGCGCAGGGGAGGAGTGTGTCGGGGTTCCGTGCTGGCTGGAGGAGGACAGCCCCAATCGCCCTTCCCGAGGCGTCTGCCTCCACGTAGAAGGGCTTCTCAAAATCCGGGTGTTGTAGGATTGGGGCGGTCGTGAAGGCTTGCTTCAAGAAATCGAAACTCCGTTGCTGTTCTACCCCCCACTGATAAGGTTGGTTCTTTTTTAGTAATTGCGTGAGAGCGGCGGTGATCTCGGCATAGTTGGGAATGTACTGTCGATAATAATTAGCGCTTCCTAGGAAGCGTTGGAGTGGTTTTACCGCCTTGGGAGGAGGCCAGTCTCGAAGGGCTTCTACCTTGGAGGTCTCCATCATTACCCCCGAAGGGCTGATGACGAACCCTAGGAAGCTGACTGTTTTTAAATGGAACGAGCATTTTTCCTGCTTACAGTACAACTTGTTACGTCGCAAGCGTTGTAGAACTTCTCGGACGTGCCCCACATGCTCTTCTAGGGTCACGGAATAAATGAGGATATCGTCAAGATACGCGATGACATAGATATCTAGAATGTCGTGGAAAACATCATTAATAAAATGCTGGAAAGCGGCCGGGGCATTGGCGAGGCCGAAGGGCATCACACAGTACTCGAACAATCCGTACCGGGTTCGGAAGGCGGTTTTCCACTCATCTCCTGACCGCATCCGGACCAGGTTATACGCTCCTCGGAGATCCAATTTCTTGAAGAATCGGGCGCCTTGGAGGCGGTTCAGCAATTCCGGTATCAGCGGGAGTGGGTACCGGTTTTTTGTAGTGATCTGGTTTAATCCGCGATAGTCGATACACGGCCGCAAGCCTCCATCCTTCTTGGCTACAAAAAAAATAGGAGCCCCCGCGGGGGAGCTGGAATGGCGAATAAATCCCTGTCTGAGGTTTTCGTCGAGGTAAGTGCGGAGCGCCTGAAGTTCAGGAGCGGCCAGGGCATAGATGCGTCCAAAGGGGGGTTCCGCTCCTGGAAGCAGATCAATCGGGCAATCATAGGGCCGATGCGGAGGGAGTTCCATGGCCTGCGTTTTACTAAAGACGTCGACGTAGTCCTGATATTCTGGAGGTAAGGCGTCTTCCTGCAGTGGGGGCCCTACTGCCGTGGTAGCTCCCAGGGTAGTTTGGGGTTGAGGGAGTACACAGGCAGCAGTGCACTGTGGAGAAGGGAAACGTACACATTTCATGGACCACACGATGTGGGGGTCATGGGTCTGTAACCACGGTGCCCCCAGGACCAGCTGAAAGAGCGGGGTACACACTACGTCGAAGGAAAGTTGTTCGTAATGGTCCTCAATCGCGCACCCCAGGGGGTGCGTGCACAACGTTATAGGCCCGGAGACTAAGGGGGACCCATCAATGGAATGGACTGCCTCGGGTGGAACCTTAGCCTGGGTCGGAATTGCCCACCGGGCAACCAAGGGGCTATGGATGAAGTTGCCTGATGCCCCCGAGTCCACGAGGGCCCACACAACAATGGATACTTGGGGAGTAAGGGTGAGGGTGACCGGCACTTGAAGATGTGGGCTCAGGTGCCGAGAGGGGGCTGGGGCTTTGAGTACCTTTACGACCGAGGCGACCCCAGTCTGCCCCGATCGCGCCCATTTCCCGCTCCACAGCGGTGGGGGGGCAGGGCTGGGCATTCCCCAATAAAATGAGAAGCCTCTCCGCAATAGAAGCAGGAACGAGAGGCCCGACGCCGCTCTCGCTCCTCCTTGGACAGGGGGCCTCGGGACGCCCCAAGCTGCATGGGCTCTGACTCGGGGAGTTTTGGGGGTCCAGGGGGTAAGAGGGGTCGAACCCACCCGGGGCGCACCTCTTGTCGTTTCTCCCGTTTGCGTTCCAGCAACCGGGCTTCGATCTGTAGGGCGAGGTTGGCAAGTGCTTCCCACGTATTCGGGGTTTCTACTAGGGCCAGCTGATCCTTGATCTCTTCCCCCAAACCCCTTTTAAACATCACTTTCAATACCCCGTTGGGCCACTGGAGTTCCAGAGCAAGTTGCTGAAATTGCGTCAAATACTCCAATACGCCCCCCTTGGCTTGTCGCAGGGACATAATCAAGGCCTCGGCGTCCTGGGTTCGATGGGGGTGGTCGAACAAAAATGTTAGTTCTTTCAAAAACTCAGAAAAATTGTCTAACAAGGGGCTATCCCCTTTTAGGAGGGTTGTCGCCCACTCCAAGGCAGGGCCCCCTAGGTTACCAATAATAAAGGCCACTTTTCGTTCATCCGTGGCGTAAGTGGCTGGCTGTACCTTAAAGGTAAGCCAGCATAAGGCCAAAAACCCTTGAAAGGCTTGCCTGTCCCCTTGAAATTTCTCCACCTTGGGCCCTTTTGGTTCACGGGGTATTAGAGGGGTCGCTGCTACCACGGGGGGTTGTGGGGGCGGAGGCACTACTAATCCCACTCCTGGCCCTGCGGCGGCCCCTTGTAACTGGGTTACTGCCGCGGCCATACCTCCCTGTTGGGCCTGGAGATCCTTTACCTCCATGGCCAAGGATTGAACTGCATGGGTTAACTGTGAGATTTCTTTTGCAATATCCATGCTCCTTTAAGCCGTGTAACGGCCGACTAAGGGCTGGTGATTTGTTACCGGGGGTAGGGGAAAAGGGTTCCACGTACACGTACACACAAAGGCCCTGG
>QEPC01003612.1:4914-38012 GCA_003113815.1 Sphenodon punctatus
CCCCCTTGGTGCCCCTGTGGTGCCGGGTCCACTCCCCTTCATTCCCCTTATCTGTTTCCGGGGTGCCTCCTCCCCTGGTCCAGTTGATGTCCCCAGGGTGGCCTGTTCTGGCTGCTGCTGCCACTGCTGCCGTCCCTCCACCTCCTCCTCCTCCTCTCTTGCTCTCTCGCCCACCGCTCTCCTCTGTCTCCCACCTTGCTCCATCCCGCCATGTCCTCCTGCTGCTGTGTGCCCTTTAAATCTCCCTCCTCAGCCCATGTTGTTGCTGGTTGCCTGGCAGTGACGTTGCATGCTTTGTCCCTGGCTGGGAATCATTTTGCTTGATTCCGGCCAGTGATTGCCGTCCAGACGTTACTTTTTATTGTTTCCCATTGGGAATCTTTTTGACCACGCTTTCGGAGATGGTCTGGGCCGGAGGGCCGGAAGCATGGTTGATTTTGACCCCATGTGGGTATTGACTGTGGTGAACATCTGGCGGCCACTGAACAGATGTTCAGGGCACTTTGGCCCCCGCCACGGGATTGAGCATGGTTCACTGTGGTTTAGCGTGATCTCGTAATGTCTGAAAATACCCAGAGTGGGCAGGGAACAGGCTACTGTTTCTCTCTCTCAGAAGTATTCCATAAAGATCAGGACTGAAGCACATTCCCAATGTACTGGGAAGAAAGTTACACTGCTGCAATCCATAACAATTGTCTAGATAAAATATTCACTCCTGTGCTTTCAATCTACTAATAGCCCCTTTCATGGAGACTAGGACTAAAATGAGTATCTTCATAAATGAAATCCCCATTTAAATGCCATCTCATTCAAATTGAGAAATAATTAGTTCCTGTCTGATGAACTCCCAATTTCCTGTTTCCAGATTTGCCGGTAAATCTGGAAGTTTCCTGGTAGCATTTACTGTTTGCCACATTTCCATCAATTTCCATTCCTGAATCTGAGATGTAACAATACCATATTTCTGACTGCATTTCATTCTGCATTATCTTCATTCTCTGTGGGTTGGATTCTATTGTTCAGTCTCTCATTAACTCTGTTACTCTGACTTATTTATTCACTGCTATTCATTGACTGGCTTGCATGGAAACCCAGAAGTAAAATCGCAACTCAGTAATGCAGTAAAACGGTAAAATAGTAAAAAAAAACAGTAACAGAAAGTTGGTGAATTGCAATAGTATTTCCCGGTATTTGGGGAAGCTGAGTACTCAGAGTTGGTAATGAACAACCGTACCAAGCTGAGTAGTCAGTGTTGGCAATGAATACACCATAATTTGAAAATGGTTAGGAAGATGATCCTGTTTCCTGAAACTGCAGTATTACTTGTGATTAACAGTATAGTTACTCGTATCATCCCTACATGAGACCTTAACAAATATGAAAAGCAGCAAGTATCAGGAAAACAAATCTCAATTATGCTTTTTAAATTATTAAAATTTACTGAAACTTCTTGTAACAGGAACAAATGTGCAGCACCGCTGTTTACAATGGTGCCTGGACAACTTCCATTTGAGGGTGGCGGGTGTGAACTTCTAAATCCCCCCACGGGAGTTTGTCAGGCTTGGACTTTTGAAGTCTGGAGAAAAGCGGCAATGTCTAAAAACACCCCTAGTTACCAACTGTATGAACAGCTGACTATTTATGTAGGTTTATTTTTGCTTGTATCAGAACCCTCTTAATAACCAGCATCTTTTGCTGGTGTTGTTTTAAGTTATTTCTAGTGAAGCTTTGGCAAGAGGGGGTTTGGCTTAACTGCAGGTTTTGGAGATTTGAGGTTGCTGCTGCATTGGAAGGTTAGAGATTCCCGGCAGTTTATCATAGCATGAACTATGGTAATTGTAGTGATAAGGATAGTGATAAGGGAAAGCTAGTTTCTTTCTATGCAAGACGGTTTGGGATTTTTCATTTTCTTCCCTGTCTCAAACTGTGATGATGTTTTTAATGTAAACTCTAGAGGAACAGCCACCTGCATTGTCTCCTTAAACATGTCCAGGCATTCATCTCCCCAAACAAACTGTTACTCTTCAATTGGTGCCAAAAGACAAGTTGACCTAGCAGGATATATGAGGAGCACTAAAGAAATTTATCCCAAATTACTGCAGGGAATTGAATTTGTAGCTCAGCCAAAACGGTAACCATCTCTATTTAAAGAGACATCAGCTTTCTATGTGATGTATGCACTTCTGGATGACCTTTGGCAGACTATAGGAAGGTCATGTGACACTTAAGTCTGGAATTGATGTCCTGGCTTTATGTGAAGGTTTTTTTTCATTGTTGTTGTTTTGCAAATGAATAGAGTTTGAAACTGTTGATTCTCTTACAAGATATAATCCCTTCCTTTAACACTCATATAGCATCAATGCCGTTAAAGAAATGACTGGCAGGCAGAACACTATTAGAATTTCCATTATTTAGTCATGAAATAGGATAGGAAATACATCAAATATGTCTTGGACAACCTGTGTGATGTATTTTTGACAATCACTTTATTTTGCAGAAAAGCAATTTCACAAGCTGTCTGCATTAGTATTTATATAGCTTCCACACTGTACTAAAACGACTACTCACAGCTCTGTTGAAGATTTGTCTCATTTTATTGACCATCTGTAATAATTTCAAATCCAAAGCCCCTTTCCTAACAGAACCTACCTAAATCTAAATTTGTCTAAATTCAGACAACTCTGTCTTTACCAAGTACATACTCATTGCAATTCACCATATTAATATTCCCTTCCAAAATACTTTTTATCTAACCTTTAACACCTGAGCCAGTTAAAACTAAGATGGATGTAAAACTAGAGTGGGGAAATCTTCCTTTACTTTTTCATTTGAGATTACCTGTCATTGGGGCCAATCCCATGCCCCACATACGCACCCTCCGCACATGCGTGCAAAGTGCGAGCATCTCTATAGAAATTACATTGTGCCGTGCAGGACCCATGCAGGACCCACACAGATCCCACGTGGATTCCGCTTGCGACTGTGGCCATTATGTATATTTTATTGCAATTTTAAAATATACAGAACTGAACTTCTCATCTGACATTATTTCCTGACTACAATGGAAATGCAAAAAGGATGCATTTGGCTCCATAATAGATTTGGAGTATGCTCTGCATTATCACCTTTGTTGTGGAATCTAAACAAGATCAATAAATATATGTTTTATGCAGTCTGAGATTTGTCTTTATAGTAACAGATAACTTCTATCCAGACATACCTCTTCCCTGGGAAAAAGGGCCACCAAAGAACAATGCAAAGATGAAAATAGTGCCAATGGTCCACCTTCTCCAGCACAATGGAGTGGCTGGGGGACGGTCCTAGGACAACAGATATGAGACTTAGGAAGGCTGCAAATTAATGCTAGTCTTAACCAGCTTGATTTAGGGTTGGAGGAGTGAAAAAAGACAGATAAAGGAGTGGAAATGTCTTTGTCTCTTAGACTTGTACACGATAACCCAATGTTTAGGAATTGACACACAATGAAAGAGGGCAGCATGCATGAAATACGCTGTTGCTGTGACTGAGAATCTAGACACTCTCTAAAGGAAGGCTATCTACGCTGCGTTTTGAGATCCCTAAACTGTGGATAAGACAGAAATGCAAGCAGGCTTCTATTATTCTTAATTATCCCATTTGTCTTATGCAACTCCAAATAAGAGATTTTTGGAAAGGAAACCTGCTGTACAAAGTGTTGGAAAGAAACACAAATAGTCATAGGGCAGTTCACACTCAGAGCAGAAGTCCATACGCCTATGGTAACTGCATGTGAGCACAGTAAAGGCTAATGAGTTGATAAACCCTGGAGAGACTTGCCAAATTCTATTACTTGCAAAATGTAAGGGAGTAACCTACATGTAGGGGTTCAGCTTGAGTAGACAGGTAAAAGGGGCAGTGTGTTAACAAGCAGACAATACTGTTCTTCACAACGGTACACACAAAAATCTAGCCAATATTTAGGTAACATAAGAACAATTATATGAAACATAGAACTTTAGTTTTAAGGGATTATTTGGAATGTTTCGAAAGCTACTGTTACTGTACAGGGCAATGCCTTGCCTACTGTGTTTGTAGCAACACACTGGAGAGAAGGCGGCACAGGAAACCCCCTCTATTATTTCCCCTAAACAGTAATATGGTAGAATAAGTAATAGGGCAGTTCTCTTTTCCCTACATAGGTCTTAGAAACTGGACCAAGACTCCTAGCTACTATGCCAGCCGGCCTCTAGGGTATGATGTGCGAGACTGGGAGGAATTGTGCGGCAGGTGTACTGTAATTAATTATCAATGCGCATGTGCCAGCAACATAGGCTACTGCTTTTGAAAGGAGAAGCAAATGTGTTTGACAAGATTTTGGAATAGCTTGAGTGAATCAGCCACTTTTCTGGGCCAACCATCTGGCTCTTGTATCAGAAGGCAGAAGCATGGCCAACATAACATCCACAGTAGTTTTCCTGACCAGCTGCTGACTTATCTCGTCTCAGCAGCACACCCCTAGAAGGATACCCACACAATGGCATCCTGGGCATCCTGTACTGACTTCGTGAAATCTAGGACAAATGTACTTAAATTTACAGCAAATAAATAAATACAATAAAATAAAAATTGGTTTAGTGCCCTAGCAGGTTATTCAACCCTCATAACCTGTGTTGAAAAAAACCAAAAAAACCCAAAGCATTACATAGGTCTTGGGGCCGATTTCTAACCCAGTCCTTTGTCACTTACATTGCTTGAATGTGCAAACTAACATGAAATGTGATGGGGTAGATTTCTAACCCATGGCTTTTGTGTGTGTGTGTGTGTGTGTGTGTGTGTGTGAGAGAGAGAGAGAGAGAGAGAGAGAGAACACACACACACACACACACACACACACACAGACACACACAGACCTATGTCGTTTTTCATTTTCATTTTTCATTATTAAAAAATGTCATTTCCATTATCATTAATGAAATTTCATTATCAGTGTTGTAATCGATATTGATATCGATTTTGAGCGATAGTGAAGATTTTGTTTTCGGTATCATTTCCTTTGTGGGCTGCCACCAGTGGCAGAAGTGCCAATAGACACCTGCCCCAGACTTCTCAGAAGTTGAACTTCTTTCCTTCCTCATTATAATGCAGTTGTAATAAGTGCACAATGACATCTAATCTATATACCTAAACCTATATCTATCTATATATATATACAGGGGGAGACAGACAGGGGAAAGTAAAAGGTAAAATAAAGAGTATAAGGAAGGGCTGGGGAAGATTTTTAGTGCAAGCACCAGAGTTCTGAAAACACAACCTGACACAGCAAGAGCTAACACAGAAGAAGAGTCAAACAGCCTGACCCTGCAACATAAAGGGTTGCAGTATCCCACTGTCCCCCCCAGAGCCCCCATGATTGGTTCTGGGAGGTAGGAGGCATTGAGTAATCACAGGGTGTCATGCAACTGCCTGGGACCTGCTTGTGCTGCTCATTGGCCAGTGATTACATCCATCAGGTCCTTCCCTTCCCATCACAGGCCCAGTTCAAGAGTTCAGCACTGTTTCTGGCTCCAATATGTGGACTCCCTTCTCCCCTCTGCACATTTCCCTCCAAAAAACACCTGCCAGGCAATAAAGAAATCAATAATGACTGTCGTTATCATTATTGATTTTGTTATTATTTATCCAATAATGATAATGAAAATGAAAATGTCATCATTATAATGAAAATGAAGTGCACACCCCTAAAACACACACACACACACATTAATGGTAACCAACTTTCCTTTGGGGATATTGTGTACCTGTGTGCAGGTGATACAATGTCCTAAAAGGACAAAGTTGAAGACCCCACTAACTTGCACGTTTTTGCAAGAGATGTGCACCCGGGGTAGGAAGAAAATACCCCAAGACAGAAGTAAAAATGGATGGCTCTGAAAGCTGAACCTGGGATTTGAAAATCAAGCAGGAACATCTTTCTCGTACACCTCCAACAATAATACAGGCTCCGCAAACCAAGTGATGCCCTAGTTATTTGAAGGAATGCAACATGAATGGCCCTATCACCTAGCATTGAGATTGTACCGCCATTCAAAACTCAACAACATGAAAGCAGAATTTATCTTCAATTCAGCCTCTCTTCTATTCTTCCTTTCTGAACCCTATTGCAAATACCACCATCAACCACAAGAGTATGCACTCGAGAAAAACATAGTGTAAATGCAGGATAGTGAGATGTGCTAGGTTATGAAATACCTTCCCACGGGTTATCCACGGGTAGTATTCTCGTATAATGGATACTGAAACCCACATATTCAATCATTAAAGAAAAGTATAGTAGGATCAGTGGAAGCAATTAATAATTTTTTTGTAACAAAAGGGGGACAAAGGTTTGAACCAGTGCTAAAGGTCTTTGAGGCAAAGATAATTGCCAAGATAAGGTATGGGGTTCTGTTATGGGGTTATTCCTCTACCACGTTAAGAATTTTGGAACCAATTTTTCATAATTTTTTGAGAAGGTTAATCCAGGTTCCAAATTCAACACCGGCAGTCTTATTATGACTTGAATTAGGGGTGCTCTCTTTAAAATCTTACCTTTTGGAGACAGCTTTGGTGAACTTGTTAAAAATTAGTTACGCGGCTGACGATGATTTTGCGAAAATTTGTTTATGTGAAAAACTGAATTGTGGACCCTGTGGGTCTTCCTGGTGGGGAAAGATCAAAAGTAGTTTCGATGAACTTGGATTGCCCTATCTTTTTCTGAAGGGCTTCCCATTTAAAGAGGCTAAAACTCTGGTGAAAACCAGGATAAAAGATATTGATGGGCAAATCTCTAGGGCATTAGTACCCTTAATAAAATCATCCCCCTGGTATCAGTCCTTGATACCTGAAGGCGAGGGGGCGAGCTATATAATGGATGACCTGCCCTCCCAGCAATGAGAAAAGGGCGTTTCTCGCCTTGCGTCTACAGATCATGCCGTCGGCAGTGCTGGAGGGGAGGTTCCGGGGTGTTCCATATTCGGACAGGATTTGCCCATGTTGTTCCTTAGGTGTTGAGGATCTCACCCACTACCTTTTTGTATGTCCTTTGTATTCCCATCTGCGTTGTAGGTAATGGAGCAGGGTGAAAATTCCCCTAAACTTAACTGATGGGGGAAAAATTAAGTTCTTACTGGCTGATAGAAATCCCCAGCTTACAAAAATGGGTACTTTCAGACATTACGGGCGGCCGGTTCACCACAGCGAACCACCAGGGGGGGCGAACAGTGCAGCCACGGCCGGGGGTTGGACAACGACCCAAACAGACATGCCGGGAACGGGACCACGGGCCGGAACCGGGCCGCACCATCGCGGGCCGCGGCGGCACAACAGACGTGCAGCCGAACCCCCGCCGGGCGCTAAACCCCCACAAGGCACCGGGCAGGGGCGGGACACAGACATGGCCGCCTGAGGGCAAACGAAGCCACAAGGCACACAAGGGAACGCCCACACAAGGGAAACGGGAAGGGAGGGGGGAAGAGCGAGAACAGGCTGACAGCCGGCTCACACAGCGGTCCCGCAGCGGGGCACAATGCACGGCCACACGCCCGGGCACACACACACACACACACACACACACACACACACACACACACACCAGGGAAAGGCCGGGAAGGGGGGAAGGGGCGCCCGGAACACCCCACCCGGAACACCGGCAGGGAGGGGGGGGCACCACCACGGGGCAAGGCACAGACAGCAGCAACCCCCACCCCCACACCACCCCAGTCCAGTCCAGTCCAAGGAGGTGCCCCCACAGGAACAGAGGCAGTCTCGGGGGGGGGGGGCGGACCCCCGGAGCAAGGCACGTTGGGGGCCCCCAAAGCACAGCGAGGCCGGCGGAGGGGCGCCAGGAGGAGGAGGAAGGGGGCCCCACAGTCAAAGGCTGGCACAGGCAGGGCAGCCGGGTCCAGCGGTGCTCCTCCGCAGCACCAGCGACGCTCAGGCAGCACCCACGGAGTCACGGGGATGGAGGGGGCCCAGGACCACGGCCAGGGGCAGCAGCAAGCAGCGAGGCGGGCGGGAGCTCACCGAGGTGGGGTCCGCAGGTCGGGAGCGGCCAGCGGGGACCAGGGCCCCCCCCCGGGCCGGGGCGGGAGCCCACACGGGGGCACCACGCCGGGGGGGGCAGGCCAGCGACGCGGGGCTCACGGGCCGCTGCCGGGGGCCCCGCTGGCCCGAGGGCCCGGGTGGCCCGCCCGGTGGACCAGGTGGGGCCAGTGCAGCATGCCCCGGCGGTACCCCTGCAAGGACATGTAGTGGGCGATCAGGTAGTAGGCCTCGAAGGGATCGGGCATGGTGAGGGCCAGCTGCACATCCACACGCGCCCACACCGCCAACAGGGATGACATCTCCACCGCGGAGGGCTCCGGCACACAGCAGGCAGCAGAAGGGGGCCACGGAAGATGCCCCAGCTCCAGAAGCCGCTGGAACGCCGCCCCACGGGTGCGCTGGTACCCACGGGCCCCGTGAACACAGGAGAAGTAGCTCACGGCCAAGGCAGGGCCACCCTCGGCCAGGCACTCCGAGTAGGCGCCCAGACCACACACCACCAGCGCTGACACGGTCTCCGAGGCGCTCCAGGGCACATGGGCGCACAGCACCTCCGGGATGCGCCCCTCGGGGAAACGAGCCAGCCCCAGGGCCTCCGCATGCAGCCGGCAATCACGGGCGCTCACCACATGGCCAAAGTAACGGAGCCCGGAGCTCAGGCTCTCGTAGGCACCTGCACGGCTCCCCGGCCCGGCCAGGAGCAGCTGCACGGCAGGGGTGTGCCACAGGTCGCACAGAGACATGGTCTCGCGGAAGGCCCAGATATGGGGGGCCCCTTGGGGGCCGGACAGCGGGAGCCCCATGGATGGGCAGCCAGCCATGGTCCAGCACAACAGGGAATGGGACACGGAGCCCGGAGGGCACACAGACTGCCCAGGGCCGGGAGAGGCTCGGCCCGGCCCCCGGGACAGGGAACACGGGCCCGCACCGCAACATTGTAGCACAACAGAGCGAGGCGTGGGGTGCGGGCCCGGCACAGCTGCAGAGAACAACAGCGAGCTCTCTGTCTGCCTAATCGCACCTTCAAGGCCATCCCGCTACAAACAGCGAGGGGAGGGGGCCCGGGGTGCTGGGGGCGGGAGCAGCCGGAACGCACCGGCACAGGGCGCGCGCAGGCCCGCGAGGCCGACCCCCGGGCGGAGCCACCAGCACCGGGCCGCCATAAGCGCTCCCAGCCCCCACCGGGGCCCCAGCACCATGGAGCGCGACAGGGCAGGTGGGAACTGGATGTTCCTCGCGCTCGCGGCTGAGTGGCACCGTGACCACACTGAGCAGCTGTGCCTCCTGACCGAGAGGGTGCACCTGGCCGTCCGCCTGCGCTATGTCCTGGCCCTGCGGGCTGGCGTGCGCCTCCGGGGCCAGCAGGCCCGCAGGAGAGTCCGTGCCCGGCTCAGGGCTCGGCGCCGGGCCTGGGGGGCGTGGCTGGCCGCCTGCCGGAGCCTCACCCGGCCCGCTGCGCTCCGAGGGGCCGCGAGGCGGTTCCGCTGGGCAACGCAGACCCTCCGCCGGGCAGCGCTGCTGGCTATGCCCATAGCGCGGAGCCTATGGGTCACGGAGCGGCCCCAGGCCTGGTGGGAGCGGGCCCAGGCCCACTGGGGGGAGGCCGAGTGGGGGTCCCACTTCCGGATGGGCAAGGCCACCCTGCTGCGCCTAGCGGAGCTCCTCACGCCCTGGCTGGAGCGGCAGCACACCTCCATGCGGGAGCCCATCCCCATGGTCCAGCGGGTGGCCATAGGGGTCTGGGCCCTCGCAACGCCCGACTCCTGCCGCTCCGTGTCCCAGCACTTCGGGGTGGGGCTCAGCACGGTCGCCTGCATCGTGCGGGATGTGTGCGAGGCTGTGGAGGGCGTGCTCCTCGACAGGACCATCCAGCTCCTGGACCAGGGCGCTGTGATGGCTGGCTTCGCGGCCGGGGGCTTTCCGAACTGCATCGGAGCCGTGGACGGCACACACATCGAGATCCTGCGCCCGGCCGCGGGGGAGGCCCTGGAGTATGTGAACCGGCACGGATACTACTCCCTGCACCTGCAGGGGGTGGTGGACCACCGGGCCCGCTTCATAGACATCTACACGGGCAACTCCGGCCGGAGTCACGACGCCAGGATCATGACCATCTCCCCCTTCTATGCCCGCATGTACCGGGGGGACTTCGCGGACATGGGCATGAGGTGGATCGAGGGTGTTCCCATGCCCCCCTGCATCCTGGGGGACCCCGCCTACCCCCTGACCCGCTGGCTGATGAAGGTCTACCCTGTCCCGAGCACCCCTGCGGAGCAGGTATACAATACCCGCCTGTGTGCGAGCCGGACCGTGGTGGAGCGTGCCTTCGGGGCCCTGAAGCAGCGCTGGAGGAGTCTAGCTGGCCGCCTGGACTTCACCGTCCCCACCTCCGCCCTGGTGATCGGTGCCTGCTGCGTTCTGCACAATGTGTGCGAGACCGAGGGGGCGGCCCTGGAGTACCCAGAGCCCCACCGGCCCCCCGGTCCTGTTCCCCTGTACGTGAACGCAGGGAACCCCCGGGAGTACCGGTATGCCAAACGGATCCGGAACGCCCTGGCAACCCACATCGCCCGGGGGGGCCCGCTGTGAGGGCCTTCCTGCCCCTGGGGGCCCCTCCCCCCCTTCCGTGCCCATGCCCCTGTACACGCGGTCCCACAGCCCTGTCCCCCCCACAAACGGGCCGGGGACAACTGTCTCGTTACCACACTTTATTGCCCACACAGTGCACACAATCACCCTGTGCCCCCTCCCCACCCCCGTCCCCGTGACCCCGTCCACCACCCGCCCTCATGTGGCCCTCCCCTCCCCCCCCTTCCCACCATCCCCCCTCGTTTCCTGGGCCGACCCCTCGTGCGCCCGCTTGGGCCCACCGAGCTCTGCGAGCTCCCCTCCCCCCCGCTGTCCGTGTCCCCTGCCGTGTCCTGGGACGGCCCCGGCCCCGGAAGGGGGCCGGGCGGCGGGTGGGCAAGGGTGCCCGGCGCCCCGGTCGCTCCCCGGGGGGGCTGCACCCTCCGGAGCCCCGGGGGCACTGGGAGGCGCATGCGAGGGCCCTGGGGCCGGGGGGGCGCCAGGGGCGGCAGGGCGGGGCCCGGGGGCGCCGAGGGGCCCGGCATGGGGACCTGGCCGGGCAGGGCGCCCGGAGGTGCGCCTGCCATCACGTAGGCACACATCGTGCCCGCATGCAGGAGCAGGGAGGTCCCGATGTCATGGGACCTGTCCATCTTGGCACTGTGCTCCCGCACCATGCCCTGTATGTCCTGGCGGAGGCCCCTGAGCAGCCCCTGCTGCCGGTCGTGCTCCCGGCGCTCCCGCCTCCGCTCCAGGCGCACCTCCGCCTCCAGCCGCCTGTCCGTCTCCAGGGCCTGCTCCAGGGAGCGCTCTATGGCCGCCTCCATGCGGTCCACGGAGGCGATCATGCGCTCCCCCTGTTCCTCCGCCTTCCGGACGATGTCCTCCGCCTGCTCCTCCCTGCGCCTGCGGACCCGCGCCCGGTACTCCCTCATCCGCTGGGCTGGGGCCACGGGCGGCGGAGGCGCCGCGCGCGGGGGCTGCCCTGTGGGAATGGCCGGGTGGGTCAGTGCAGGGCCCTGTCCCCTAGCGGGGTCGGGTCCCGGGGCCCCCTGCCCCCCCTCCCCCCCTGCGGCCGGGGGCCCCCTGGGCTGGCGCCCGGGGGGCCCTCCCTCCATCCCGGCCCTTCCGCCTTACCTGGGTCCGGCACCTGTTCTCCTGTCCCCTCCGCGGGGGCCTGCACCGTCTCGCTGCCCCGCTCCTGGGGCTCCCCATGTCCTGCGGGCGGGAGAGGGGGGAGTGGGTGATGGGGGCTGGTTGTGGCCCCTCCAGCTGGGCCCCCCCGGGCCCCTGGCGTGGGTGCGGGTCCGTGGTCCGGGCCGCCCCCGGGCCCCCCACCCCCGCCCCTGCCACCGGCCCCCTGGTCGTGCCCCCCCCTGCCCTGGGGGCCCGCATACCCTCGATGTCGGTCTCGGAGCCCTGGGAGCCCGGCGCCTCGCCCTGGGAGTGCTCCCCCAGGGACCACTGGCTGAGGGTGGTGAGGGTGCCGACCTCCGACTCCGCCTGGCCGGCTCGGCATTGGGAACTCTCCGGGCTGCTGCTGGGGGGGGGCCTTGGGGTTTCAGCGGGTCCCGGGTGGTCCTCCTGGGGGTGGGGGTCCCCGGAGCTCGTGTCTACCGGGCGGGCGGCGAGGGGAGGGGGTACCTCGGCCCGCTCCCTGCCCTGGACCACAGCGCTGCCCACGAGGCGTGGGGCAACAATGGAGCCCTTCATGTGAAGGATGCGGTCCAGGGCATCGTAGTAGGGGGCGGTGCGGGCCCCGTGCCCGGAGCGGCTGTTGTTGTCCTTGATGGCCTTGTACCCCCTCTTGAGTTCCTTGGCCTTGGAGCGACACTGGCTGACTGTGCGCTCGTGCCCCGCCGCCTCCATGTCGCGCACGATGTCCCGGTAGACGTGCTCGTTCCTCTGGTTGATTGCGAGCTCCAGCTGGTACTCGAGGGTCCCCCATATCCGGATGAAGTCCCGGGTCTCCTGTAGGCCCCACTGGCCCCCTCTGTGGTAGGCCTTCTTCCGGCTCGGCCCCTGCTGTTCCTCCTCCTGGTCCAGCTCCAGCTCCACCTGCACCTGCTCCTCCTCCACCTCATCCTGGGGGTGCGCCTCCGGGCGCGCGGGGCCAGGCTCGTCCTGGAGCTCGTCCGCCCGGGCCGTGTTTCGTGTCGGGGGGGGGGAGGGGGTGAGTGGTTGCTGGGTGCGGGTGTGGCCCCTCTCGGGGGCCCCCTGCCCCCCTGCCTTGCACCCGGGGTCCCCCCGGCCCCCCCATGGGGGGTTCACCCGTGCCCCCTGTTCCCCTCCCGTTGGGTGCCCTTACCCTTTTCCTGGGTGCCTCCTGTGGGCCCGTTCCGGCCGCTGTCCCCGGGGCGGCGCGACCCGGCTGCAGCTGTGGGTGTTGTTCCCGGGCCGCCTCCCTGGTCGGGTGCTCCCGTGTGCCCCCTTCCTGCGCCTGTGCCCCCTCCGCCTGCATCGCTGGGCCTGCCTGTACCTCCTCCGCCGCCTGTCCCGCCGCTGTCGCTGTCTCTGCCTCCGCTCTCTTCCGCTTCCCTCCTCGCTCCATCCCGCCACGCTTGCTTGCTGCTGCTCTCGCTTTAAATCTCCCTCCGGTGGTTGTGTTGATGCTGGTTGCCTGGCAGCGACGCTGCGTGCCTTGTCCCCGGCTGGGGCTCGTTTGGTTTGGTTCCGCTCGGGGATTGGCGTCCAGACGTTACTTTTCCTTGGTTCCCTGTGGGGGTTCGTTTGACCACGCTTCCCGGGACCTTCCCCCGGCTAGCCCGGGAAGCGTGGTTGAAACTGACCCCATGTGGGTATTGAGCGTGATGAACATCTGGCGCGCGCCGTTCAGACGTTCAGGGCCCTTTGGCCCCACGGGGGGGTTGAGCGTGGTTCAGTGTGGTTGAGCGTGATCTCGTAACGTCTGAAATCACCCAATATTTGCACGCTTTGCCCATATAATGGAAATAATTAGGAAAAGGAAATTGGTTTTAGTAGAACAATCTTGAGTAGATATGAATAAAAAACCCTGGCCCCTGCCTTTATGTTGACAGGGTGAGTTGTGTAATATACAAGGATGAATAATAAATTTTGTATTTGAATTTAAGTTTTATTGAAGGTTTGTATTTAATTTTAATTTAATTCTATTATTTTAATTCTGTGTTATAATGCAGGTTTGTATATTTTGTGTTGATAATTGGTCACGGCCTAAGGCCAGTACAATAAAATTTAATTTGATTTGATTTGATTTGACCTTCCCACGGGTGGAATCCATACTATCTGGGATACTGGAAAACTAGACTGAACAGAGCACTAAACGTTTTCCAGGGAAGCAACCATCATGCACAGCCAGGGAGCAGGATGATCCTGCTCCATCTCCTAGATTAGACATGGGCAAAGTTCTCAGGCCCAAGAATCACATACCAACATTTTCATATTGCTGAGTGCTATAAGATGCACTACATCATTCACAGGTTCCTCGTGATCCCAGAGATGAGGCAGCACAACTTCTCCCTGTCAGAGGTGAACTTGTTGGGGACACAGTGTAATACAAATGCCATGTACTGTGTCCTGTGCCCTTTAGACTTAAGATTTTGCTCCAATACCCTCATTAACACTACATATAATTAACAACCAAGCTAATACATTATGAAGCTGTGTTAACTTTAGTTCATTCTGTAACCGGCCAAACTGAGGGGGTTTCCAAAAAATGGATCAGTGATCCTGTTAGTAGAACTTCAATGAAATTATGCAGATGTTGAGTAGAGGTGCAAATTCCATCCACTACTCTTAAAGAAGCACTCACTATAAAACACCTTCAGAGGAATTTCTCAGTTCCAAATCTTCTGTGTAGATTTTTGCTATCTGGAAGACTAGATATGCTTAGGATTGTTCAGACTACAAGACCCTTGGGCTAAAACACCCGGTCTTCCTCTGTTTGGATAGTGTCATGCATGCTAAATTATAATAGACGGTACTGAATCAGCTCTGGATTTCCATAGACACACTATATATGAAAATACTCTATCATATTTTCTTCTACTGCTGAACAACCATTGCAGATTTATTGTACATGAGAGAAAATACTTTCCCAGTAATTTATGGAATTATCTTTGAGGATAAAGTTTCAGAAATATATACTCTAAATTGGAATTGTCATTACCTTTGCCAGATTGTAAAAACATGAAATTCATCTCATTGGTACTAGAAGCAGAGAGAGCAGACTCAGAAAAAATTGTTTCCTCTTATGATCACACTAAATGCTAATGTAGGGCTACTACTATGGGTGTTTTTAAACGAGATGCTACCATGCACCTAGGAGCCACTCATCTGACCACCCATCTGAAGGCGGAGAGGGGGAATGCACAGTCCTGTGACCCACACAGCACCCATTCATGGCCACTCACAGAGCACTGCCGAGAAATCCAGTGTGCTCGGCGGAGCTAGCCAAAAACGTATGTGGCAACGGGTGCCCATGCATCGTCTGCCCACATGAACTGGGGCACCCAGGCATGCCAGCAGACCAGTTTACAACTCATAGGCACTGTGGGCAGGGGACATGGCCTTTGCAAGTCACATGAATTGGCCACGAGCGCTGGGGAGTCTGGGTTTACAAGCAATCGTGCTGGGACATGTCAATTTCAAAGACATGCTTCCCCCTCCCCTATGGTCCAAGGCAGGGGGAGTGTGAAGCAGCTGCTACGGTAGCCACGCTGGGAGCCTCCCGTTAGAATTGTTCCCCATGCACTCCACCTGAGTGGCTGCTCTGCAGCTGTGCCACTCAGAGGCCACAGATCCCTTCCCCAGCAAAAAAGGGGTTAAAGTCCTGAAAGAATTAACATAATTTCAAAAAAGAAGGGATACAAATAAATCAACAACGAGGAATGGCTAGAGGACTGCTGTAAAAGAAGGAGATATTTACGGAAAAACTAAAGCACATGATGGGATGGGATTTTTGTTCTTTTACTATTTACATATGACTGATTAAAACTTAAAGGATTCTGTTGATTTTTAAATTACAAAGTCTTTTATATATTATACACTAAGATGGAGCTAGGAGAAAATTGATAGAATATAAAATCACATAGGTTTCTGAAAATTCTTTTTTGCTGGGAAGGCTGGACAGGACAGTCTCCATCATGTCAAATAAGGGCCTGATAGAGTCCCCTTAAGTGGAAGCATGAGGGCCTTGACTGCACAAAAGGTTACAGGATCAAGTCCCAAAGGTATGAATAGCAGTGTAAGAGTTCATTATTTCTTTTCCTGTCATCATGAACTCAGGGCAATGTAGTATAATCAGATGAATATGGATACTTTCCAGGGAGTTTCTGAAATACTAGTCTTAACATCACACTTCCAATCATGTCTGATCACACCATCAGATTGGTCATCTTTTAAAGTATATATTATCTTCAATATTATCTTCCATAGAATCCATATTATCTTCCGTAGAATCCATCAACAGCAAAATCTGAGCTAAATAGCATGAAAACGGTGCCTGATTTGCTATTGTATATTTACATTTATTATCCCACCCTATCCCAAGGGGGCTGGGTGGGTTACAACATGTAAAATCATAGACAGATCAATAAAACCAATTAACCTTATCCCAAACCTTATCCCCTACCTGCCAAATGCCCAGCCAAATACTGAAGGAGTTGAGGGTGCTTGGATTCGCAGTTCTGTTGTCGAAGGGGAAGAAAACCACTAGAAATTCTATTCACTCTAATGGTTATAATTTGTTTGTAGAGAAAGAATAAAGTTCTGAACAGTTCAAAGTGGGTATTTAGTTAGCATCAATTTTTAAATCAACTAGTTTGTCTGGTGAAGGTAATATTTGTGTGCTCTTGCATAACATTCTCAGCAAAAATTACCATCAGTCATATGTCTTTACTCTACTGTCTGTATTACATTGCTCTCCTGATCTTCCTGAAGATAGAACTGTCATTTGCTGTCAGTAAAGTCATTTTCCCTATGACTGTTTCCCATGGAGCAACACTGCCTAGAGATCACCTCCACCTCTGCACTATTCCAAATGCTAATTTCACTTCTAGGTCTGAAGAAGTCCAAAGCACTACAATAAAATTGCAGTTGGAGGTAGGCAGTAGAAAGGAAGAGTTACGATTTTATGACACTCCTTGAATCCTCCTTGAAGCTGTCAGTTAAGTGCTTTGTTTTGCTTGCCGTGAAAAGGTTTTCATATGTTGTTTTCAATATGAAATATAATACATCTGACAGCACCCTACAAGTTCCATCATTAATTCATTTAATCCACTATAAAAACAGATTAAAACAAACTCCCTCGGTGTTCCCATGGACTGCCATTCGAATTCAATTTGAATTTGGCATTAACGTACCATTAACCATTTTCTTTATTTTTCTTGCACAACATGATATTAAAAACCCTTTGAAGTTTGTTGTTTCTTTGGTAATTTACACTGTTTGAAAATATCCCACGACTAAAATAGAAAAGATTAAAATCTTGCAGTTATTTTAAACCAAATGTAAACCAAATTAGAACTATTCCTTCCTTGTACATCAGGCAGAACAAGACATTTCTTGTTCTGTCTCCTGAAGTTCTGTGTTTATGGGGGGAAATGACCCTAAATCTGGACAGGTGAAAATGAGTGTGAGAATTTACATCCCCATCCCCACATACTGATTTGTCACCTAACCTCTCTCGACCACCACTTTGCTGCACTGAAGCTTCCATGGTGAAACACTGCCAATGGCACAAGAGTATAGCTGCACCCAGGGCCACATGCCTAGGCCGGGGGTGGGGGCGGGGCATGAGCCCCAGAGCAGCTGCATTGTCTGTCCTGTCCCTCCTACAGGCTGTGGCTGGCACTGCCAGCTTGGCTGGCAGGATGCTCAGTGCAGCTCTGGAACTTGGGAGAAAGGTGGAGGAGGCAGAACAGTGCATGGCATCATCCATCCCAGTCCCCACCACTCAGAGTTCCCACACCATGCTGGGGATGGGGAAGAGAAGGGGCCCTGGCAGGAACATAGCTCTAACAGAAGCAAGCAGGTGCATTAGAATCAGGGCCCATGAATCTGGGGAGCCCACACTCATGGACACTGGAATGGATTGCCTCTACAGGGGGCCCATTCCATCTCCTGCACCAGAGCCCATTCTCACCTAGCTACTTCCCTTGGCCCTGGCTAGTTCTTCTCTAGGTGGCTGAATTAAAAGCAATAAGGAACTAACCTGCTGGAGAAGGAGGGCTTGAGCAATAGTGGAGTAGGGAGGTAGTAACAGTGGGGGACATGATGAAGGGGCCCCATGTCATCTTTTAGACCCATCTCATCCTAGCTATGTCACTGTTTCTGAAGTCTGAAAATGTTTGACTCAAACCATAGTGCATTTAATTTTATTTATTTATTTATTTATTTATTTATTATTGAACTTTAACCCCACCCCTCTTGCCAAGTGACTCGGGGCAGCTTACAGTATCAATATCAAAAAACATAAAACAATATAAATATAAATATAGATATAAATCATATAATAAAAACATTATACAATTATACTAAAACTCTGGCTGTGGATAAAACACCCTATACCTAAAAATACCCTCCCCAACTCATCAACCCAACCCATCCCATCCCCTTCCCTTGCCAAACATCTGGCAGAAGAGCCAGAACTTAGAATTTTGTCAGAAGGTGAGGAGATTCGTGCTAAGGCGAACTTCCACTTGGAAGGAATTTCAGAGCGATGTTGCAGCCGCTGACAACACCCTCCTGTCTGTCCAAACTTCCTGATAGCGTGGGACTTCCAGGAGGACGCCCCTGGATGACCGCAGGGGCCATCCAGGGACCCAGAGGGTGAGGCAATCACTCAGATAAACAGGGCCCAGGCTGTGAAGGGCTTTAAAGGTCAGCACCAGAACCTTGAACTTGGCCCAGAAGACAATAGGCAGCCAATGCAGTGCTTGGAGCACAGGTGTTATGTGCTCCCTGTGGCCTGTCCCCATAAAGAGGTGGATCGTCGCATTCTGCACTAGCTGCAGCTTCTGAGCCATCATCATGGGCAGCCCCATGTAGAGCACATTGCAATAGTCTAGCCTAGAGTAGTGCTGAAATGGTTTACGGATGCGGCAGCATTTACCAGCGGAAAGTGCTATTCCACACAAAGCAGCATGATTAGGAAGGGAGGTGATTTTTGCTCCTTGCACTCGTGGCTTTTGCGGTTGCTGCCGATGCACTGTCGCAATTGTAGATCCCACGCGGAAGCGTCAGGTTTGCCACAAAAGTTTGACCTTTCACTGAAGCGTGGCAGCTTTGTATTGTGATTCCTTACCTCATGGTTCCGGTGCCTGGAATTACTCAGTGGTGCAGGATCCCCCTGCTGCCGCAACCCACGGCGTCAGTGACCCCCTGGGCCCAGCCTCTGACCCACCCAAATCTGATTGGCTTCAGAGACAGTACACACAGAGAGAGACCACCCTTATATTTTGTTTCTATTTAAATTGGGGGCTGCTCCCATTTAATTCCTTTTCTCTCCCGCTGTGAGAGGACGGAGTTTTACTTGCCCACCCTCCGGGACGCGAGAAGAGAGATTCCTTCTGCTGAGTGAATTATTTGATCATTCATCTCATACACTCCAATGAAAACTTCTTTGTGTAAGTTACTGTGATTACAACATGGTACATATCTATTTTGTTTGCCGATGGTTGTTGTTGTTGAGAGAGCTTTGTGTTATTAACTTATTACTGAGAGATTCATTCCTTCGCCTCTGTGCCCTGCATCGTCAGGGAGTGGGATGGAGGGACTCAGTTACTTTTATAATTAATTATGGTTAGGTATGGATGGAATGAGAAGGAAGGATGCACGCATACCGGCTCTGACTCGAGATGTCCTCCTGACTCCCTCCACTTGGGAGGGGAAACGCACGTCAATGTGGTCTCCTCTCCTCTCCCTCCCTTTGACTTTGACCCTGGGCCTGGCGAGATGGAGGGGGGTGAAAGAAGCTCTGAAGCAACCGCAGTCTCCCAGTTTTATTATGTTATGGGATGGGACAGGACGGGATGCATGCAAGCGGCTTCTCAGAGTTTTCAACCCCCACCCTCCCGCCAGGATCAAAGATAGAAGTCAAAGGAATCCCATGCAGCATGTTGCGTGCCAGGGGGCCACTGCGGCCGGGTGGGCGCGAGAGCCAGGGCAGCAAGATCATGCAGAGGCTTGCTTTGAATTTGATTTCGCACACAGTCAGTCACACACAAAATAATGGGGGCGGCAGCTGCCAGTCCACCTGATAAAACAAACATATTCACTAGTTATATGTTATGCGTATGCCCCAGGCACGCAACGCACTTATTGAGGCTTTGACGTCTTTGACCATGGTGGGCGGGTGGGGGTTGAAAGAAGTTCTGATGCCATTTGCATCCATCCCGTCCCGTCACATTCATAATAATAAAACTGGGAGGGGAGACCGCGGCGGCTTCATATAGTGCGGGCTCCCGTCCATTCTGACCGACGTCTTGCATCCCATTAACTCAAACTGGAAACAAGGTTGGTTTCCCTTCCACCCCCTTTGTTCTTCATTGCTGTTAGGCTGGGGAGGAGGGTGACTGACTAACTGTGGAAATTTGCAAATTAATGCCTGCCCTGTCCCCACCCTGCCAATCTTTTGAAATGAAAATACCATTGGAGACACCACCAACCAACTCACCTGGCCTCAGTGTGACCACCTTTCTGACTGAGCCAGTCATTTGGCGTGGCAGGGGCACAATCATCTCTACCCCACTGTGATTGTTTGGTGTGTGTGTGTGGTTTTGTGTGTATACATATACATTAAAGTACCATGTGTTGATTAAGTTTAATTTACCATCATTAATACAGTTCTACGTAGTGACATCACTTTTGCTTCCTGTCTCCTCATTGGATTTCATAGTAACTCATAGTAGGAGGTGTCATTTCCATACAGTACGCCAACAGTGGACACTGTTTGGATACACACAGAGGACACAGCCACACCTCTGCAGCAGCCTGATAATAAGGCAAGTATTTTGTTTCCCCTCCCATTACAACCCGTTCCTAACTTTTTTAAAACAAACTACTAAAATAATTATTTATTTCTGTAAAGGTACATGTATGTTACTTAACTGCTTACATAATTGTTAGGAAAAAGAGGAATATGTTGTGTTATTAATATGATGGCATACCTGTTTCCTGCTGTGTTGCTGGATTTAAAGCATTTTATCAATTTGCAGTCAAATTGTACATTTGCTTAACTAGACCATGAAGAGCAGTAAGCTAGATGTAAACATTAGAGGGTTTGAACATGAGAGGGACAGAGGGGAAAAGGGAGGACACGGAGTGAGATTTATTTACATACAATATTTAATACCCCGCCCCATCCGGCCACCTGCAGCTCTTGGCAGGTTACATTAGTGGTGGTTTAGTAGAATCTTCTCCCTTGACATGGTTGAGGGGGGTGTTACAACTCTGCTGTCATGGTTGGTTCATTGCCTTCTGAAAGGCCAGATCCCAACGCTCCTATGCCCCAGTAGGGGGTGGGGGGCCAGTTCCATTGGTTCACCCTCGGATGCTAATGGATCAATTTGGTTCATGACTGGGGTCTACTAGTCCTGAAATGATCATTTAAATATCATTTAAGTTAAACATTTTTCTACATTGTGTTACCAACCATAATCTGTCTGTGTGTAATTACAGATTCTGAAGAACTTTTCAGCGATGGCTCGTGAGACTTTCAAATGCCGCAGATGTACTGAACCATTGTTCATGAGGCTCCGCAATGGGAAAAGAAAAGTCACCAGCAGAAGCAGCGTAACTTACTTAGAAGGTCCATATCCTCCCCTGCTGCTCACTCACACCAGTAACACCTGAAGCAGCAGTAGCAGCAGCATCTGGAAACACAGCAGCATTCACATGTGGATGAACAACCACATGTGGAGATGCAGCTGGAGCATTTGGTGCCATGGAGTTCTACAACTGCTTCTCGGCACCATATCCATCATTTTCAGTGCACGCAGGAGGTAGTGCACGAATTATTGGAAAAATGAGCACCATCAGCTGCTGACAACTCATCAGTGTTGTCAGAATCTGAACATGTGCCAATGCAGCATTGGCTGGGGAACGTCAATGAGATAGTGGTTGAAGCTGTAAACACAACAACCGAGCCACGACCAGTAGAGAGATGTGAGGAGGAGGAGGGACTGGAGCGAGACATCACCACCACTAGTAGCATTGACGATATGGGCTGTGATGACTCTTATGTGAGTGATGACGACCCTGTAACTTGCATTGATGATAGCGATTCTGACTATGCCCCAGCTTCTGTAGCCTCCTCATGCTCCACACCACTGCACAAAACATCAAAGGTTCTGCATCAATTTGATTTCAGTGATGAAGAAATTGATTTGCCTTCGCCATGTGGAAAAAGAACATTGGTAGCCCCTGTGTTTGTCAGATACTCTTTAGCATGACAAAGTCAATCCGCCAGCACAGTGCCTAACATTACAACGAGCCTGCGTAGGAGTCCGATTTTACCAGAACATTATCCTCCATCTCCAGCAACTTCACCAGAGACTGTGTTACTGCCTCAGCACGGCACAACCACCGGTTCCAAAAATGCAACGAAAGGACAACGGCCCGATGTATGAAAGTATTTCACTGCTTGTGATTAAAAAAAAATAAAAGTGCTGTGCAACTATTGCCCTAGAGAAATCACAAGAGGAAAAGAAGGTCGAATGAGCCGCCAATAACCCATGCATGTGGTATGCATAGCCACATGAAGCACCAACACCAGTCAATTCTGAATGTCACTAAACACAGAAGTACAAGCACAGATCAGTCTACACACACTAGGGATGGGCAAACAGGTTGCGGTTCAGGTTCAGCCGTTCAGTTCAGTCATGTTCAGTTTGGTTTGGGCATTCGGAAAAAGGCTCTCTGTGCAATAAATGATGGCCCCAGACCCATGACTGTGGGTCCTGGGGCTAGAGTGGAAGCTTAAAGATATTGGCCACAGCCCTCCCTGCCTGTAACTTGGCCCCAGAACCCTGACGATGGGTCCTGGAGCTGGAGTGGTTGTTTCTTGATATGGAGGAATGACATCACCTCTGTGCAAGGAATGATGGCAGTGGGTCCTGGGGCTAGAGTTGCGGCTTCTAGATAGATATTGGCCACATCCCTCCCTGCCAGTAACGTAGGCCCCAGAACCCTGATGGTGGGTCCTGGGGCTGGAGTGGCTGTTTCTTTTTTTATATATATATCCATCTCAACACTAAATCTAACTGCTATTAACTATACTAAAACCTATTGAACTAAATGGAATATCCTAATAATTAACTACAAAGACCTTGTCCTACAAACACACTGTATCTCTATCTATCTGTATAACTAAACTAACTACTATGTAACTATCTATCTAATAACTATCTATCTATATATACAATATTACACAGGGGGAAATACAAAGAACACAGGGAGGGGTACAAAACTGACATGAAAATCAATCTAATATTATTCCTACTCTAAATAAATCCAAAACTTAAAACAGGGGAAGGGAATCAGGGATGGAATAAGAGGGAGAGGGAAAAGAATTCAATGGAGAGGGAAGGGAGGAAGGAAGGAAGATTGAATACAGCGAACACAGGGAAGGGTAAAAACAAAAAATAACATCTAAATTGATCTAATATAATCTAAATAAATGATAATATGGAGGTAAATGGGTTGGATGGGTGAAATAGGAGGAGGATAGCAATGGCTTAGGAATAGGAAGGAACAAAAACTTCTGGGAGAGAGGGAGCCTTCTGAAACGCCTGCTGTTTAGGAACAGTGACTAGCTCAGAAGGTGTTGGGACTGGGGGAGGCAATCAGTTTTGTTTCTTGCTGCGCCCACCTCACCATAAGCCCCATTGACTCCATGCAGCCTAGCCCGTGGCCAATCGCAGACTGCGAAGCCAGTGGTCTGAGGCGAAAAGGGATGGTGATTGGGCAGGCTGGCTGCTACTCCAAGCCTCTCCGCCGCTGGTGCCTGGAAGTCTGCTCCTCAGCTGACTCCCCCTCCCTGTCACATTTGACCTTACAGTGACACTTTTTTTGCCATACGAACTCACCTGAACGCGAACCGAACTGACCGAACAGTTCGGTCATTTCGATGTTTGGATCTAGTTCAGTTCGGTCAGTTCATGTTTGGATTTGGGTTCGGTCATCCAAACAGACTGAGTTCGGTCGTCCGAACAGACTGAGTTCGGTCAGAACTCTGAACTTCTGAACCGCGTTCGCTCATCCCTAACACACACCGACGGTGTCACTACTGTGCAAACTACATTGGAGCAATCAGTACTAAATCAAATGAAATGGTCAGCATCACACCCAAATGCACAGTACTACCTCGCACTTGTGATAAAGATGTTTGCAGTGGACATGCTTCCTTTTTCTTTTGTGGAGAACGAGGGGTTTCATGAACTGATTGAGGGAATGGCCCCACGATGGAAGGTACTTTCAAGGGTATACTTTGCCACTAACACAGTTCCCACACCGTACCATGAAATATGCAAAGCAGTTAAATAACTATGCGTGCTTGTGAAGGTGCAGTTGCGCACCTAACAACAGACATTTATTGGAATGCCAAGAAACACCCTTGGTCGGCACTCTATAATTTTGCAATATCCCACCTTGGTTGCCCGCCCAGCAGTGTGCCATCTGAACGTCTATTCAACTGTGCTGGTACAATTGTGGGTAATAAAAGAACGAGCCTCTCCAGTGCAAATCTAGAACGGCTTGTGTTGATACGCATGAACAGGGCCTACCTTCCAAAAATTACAAAGCAGTTGCTGAAAGCCACAGAGGAGGAAATTATGCAGCTAACTAAAGAGGCATTGGAATTTCAATGAAAGGGCTGTGATCCGAAGGATGACATATGTGAGGCCATTCAGGACCATTCTTGAGAAGGTAAGCACTCACTGTGCAAGTGCCACTGTGTGTGTGCATACAAATGGAAGGTATATTGCTTAGTTAGGTTGCAGGCAGCATGACAGTATTGTTGTCCTCTTCTATTCATCATTTAAATTTGTCTTCTGTTGTTTCCTTTTCCAAGCAACCAGATATTCGGAGCACTGACTTGAAGCACTGACTTAGAAGAAGGTATTCTTCTCGCACCTGCACGCACGCACTGATACAGAACAGAACTCCAAGGCTTCGGTGAAGGATGACATGGAATGGCCAAGCTTATAGGGTTTTGTGTTTGGTGCTATGCTGGGAGGACATGGAACTCCAACAGACAGTCTGAGATGATGAGGATCCTCATCCTGGCGATCTGGGCAAGACAGAGGTGTCGCTACATATGAAGTCATCATGGAAAGCTAAGTGTTCTTGTTTACAAATTGTGCACTGCTTGTGTGCCCTTATCCCTCCAACATTTTCCTGGGTCTCTAAGACTGTTCAGGCTGCCAAAAACATCGTACAACTTTTTGGTACAGTCTGAAACACTCTTCCCCACATGTATCCCTCTAGAACAGAACTGTCCTGTGTTGTGTCTTGTTCCTTCCCCCTCCCCATTTCTTAAAATTGAGGTTTTTATCAGTTCATCTTCAGGGGTCTTTTCTACCTCCATTTCAGTCAATGGGAACAGGAACGCACTATACGCCCTTTGCACTAGGCGGTCCTCTACCATTGACTTATCTGGCCATCCTATTGTGAATTGAGCTCCAGAAACACATTACCCCGTGAACCATTTCTGTTTGTTGTGCTGCTTTACATGACTGGTCATGGTGTCCCACAATACAATGGTGGTTGCTTTGTATATCTATTTCTCAGTTGCTGTACTACTTTTCTGTCAATATTTTCTCTTAATCAGGAGTCCAAATTTTGGGGGCAGCTACAGTTTATAGTGGCAGTTGATAGTGACAAGTTTATAGTGGCCGCCACAGAGCCAGGCTGGCAGACGTACCAGGGGCAGGGGGCCTTGAAAGACTGATATACAGTAATGGAGGAATTAGAAACCAGCCATGTCATTTGATTACTGACTCTGCTTCTTTCTTTTTTATTCAGAACCATACTCCACCTCCTTGATCTACATATGGACTTGTGGGATGCTTTGGTGCAATAACAAATGTTATTATTCTTCAGGGATTCATATCGATCTGATTGCCATTTTTACATGGAGTTGGGAAGGAATTTTCCCACCACTTTCTCTTTTTCCTCCCAATCTAATGTACGGGTTTTTTGGAATTTTAGAGGTGGGTTTTGCCTTCCTCTGAAGAATAGATATACTTAATTTTGCTTACAAAGTACTCAAAAATATGACCCAATCTATGCAATAAACACTAAACAGGTATTGGATGCCTGTATTTGTTGTGCTTGGTGCAGTCTTATTTGTGTGTTTAACCAAGAAAGGTCCCTGGACTGCTCTGCTTACTTAAATACATAGCGAGCAACCCTATAAGGCAATTACCATCAGCTAGAGCTGTTTCGATAGGTTGCCACTTTCAGAAATCTCTGTGTGTGTGTTCAAAATCAAAAGGTCCCTGCCCAGCTCTGCTGACATTACAACATACTCAGAGCATATGGACAAGAAATAGTTTGTGTACACAAAACCTACTTCTGAGTGTGTTCATGTGTGTGTGTATGTGTATGTGAGTGCCCGCTATTGCTGCAGCAAGTGCAAACCCCAAGCTCACTTTTGTGCACTGGTGGTTACACTGCTGCCTTACAAAAGGAGCAACAGAGACCGCCCAGTCCCTGAATCCACCGGGCCCTCCCAGTCCTTGCCCTGCTCGCTGTGGTCTGCTGTTACATACAGCAACTGTGAACGAAAACCTGCTTCAGCCAGACCCAAATCTCAGAATTATCACCAACCCCAATAGGTTCCTTCCAGCTGGCCAGCCACAGGCCAAAATCGCACCCTGTGTGGGTTTTTTTTAAAAGTCCCTGGCCTGCCCTGCTGTGCTGATTGACTTAGCAGAGGACACTGCCCTTCACCTTTGTAATGCAAATCGCAGGTGAATGATTCCCGTCCCAGATTCATCGCAGGTGACTGGGTGGTGGGGCATTCACAGAGATGGTGATGATCCTTCCTGACTGCTGATAGTGCAGAGAAGGGAACAAGCAAAAACACTCTATGATGACATGACAGTGAGTGACATACCCTCACACTTTTGCTAATCTCCCCTCCTCCACCAGGAATTCCAATGTACAGTGGTTTTTATTTTAAAAGGGGACACTTTAATTTTTAATTGATGGGCAGCAACGCTGCTGAAGTCTTGGGGCGCGGCTAGGCAAGGGAGGGGAGGGACTCAGGGATTGAGGGCTGAGGGACACACACACCCCCATAATCACCGCACAGCATTATGCAGAGTCTGAGAGACAGTTATTGGCTACTGTGAGGCACTGGGCTGAGGGCAAATAACGACCACGTTTGTGTTGAAGAAAAAAAAAAGGTCTCTGCCCTGCTGTGCCTGCTCTGCTTTATGATTTAGCAGAGTACACTGCCCTTCACTTTCATTATGCAAATTGTCGCCGAAGATTCCCATACCCACCCACCCCCCCGGCTCATCCCGGCACTGTGACTGGGGGGTGGGACATTCACAGAGCTGATACTGACTGCTAATAGTGGGCTTTTTTAAAGTGCTTGGCTCCAGGAAGCTGTGCCCCCCCCCCCCCCGTCCACGCCAAAATGTTTCGGTGTTACTTGTCAGCACAGGGAACGGAAAAGACAAACACTCTATGTTGACATGAGACTGAGTGACACATACTCACACTTTTGCTAATCTCCCCTGTACATTGGCATTCCTGCTGGTCAACAAAAAATGTTTGCTTCCCTTGTGCTGGTGTGATAGTTTGTTCCCCCTGATCGTAGGATCAGGTTGACCCTGATCCTGCAAGCTGCATTGTGCAAGAGACACCCCCTTAATTCGAAGCTTGATAAGGGTATCTTGCAGGATCAGAGACAATGAAGGGAAAGTACTAGCAATGCACAGGAAAAAAATCAACTGAAAGAGATAAATCTCAATCCACCATTGCTGCCTCTTGCAATTTTTGTTTGCTTGTTCGTTTTTTTAATCACAAGTCTCTAGTTAATTAGTTTTTCTTTAAGCTCCAGCTTCTGTTCATTATATGAGAATCTCTGCATTAGTGCTCACAAAATATAAGATTTTATTCCCTGTGGTTTTAGAAACTTCATTCCTGGTGGCTAAATCTAAACGTCTCTATTCCATTCTTGTCCTCCTTGATCTCTCTGCTGCCTTCGATACTGTTGACCACTCACTCTTGCTGGATTCCCTTCACTCCCTTGGCTTTTGTGGCTCTGTCCATAACTGGTTCTCCTCCTACCTCTCTGACCGCTCCTTTAATGTGTCTCTCTCCAACTCCACCTCCTCCTCCTTCCCCCTCTCAGTTGGTGTTCCTCAAGGCTCTGTTCTTGGCCCTCTCCTCTTCTCGATCTATACCTCATCCTTAGGCAAACTCATTGCCTCCCATGGCTTCCAATACCACCTCTATGCTGATGACACTCAACTCTATCTCTCTACTCCCTCTCTCTCTCCCTCTGTTCAAGCTCGTCTCATCAACTGTCTCTCTGACATCTCTACCTGGATGTCTCAACGTCAACTCAAACTCAACATGGCTAAAACTGAACTCCTTATCTTCCCCCCTCATCCTTCCTCTCCTTCCTCACTGTCAATAACTATTGATGGAGTCACCATCCTGCCTGTCCCCCAAGCCCGTAGCCTAGGCTTCATCTTTGACTCAGCCCTTTCTTTTAAACCCTACATTGACTCTGTTGCTAAATCCTGTCGCTTCTCCCTCCATAACATTGCTAAGATTCGCCCTTTTCTCTCTGTCTCGTCTGCCAAAACTCTTGTTCATGCTCTGGTCATCTCTCGCCTCGATTACTGTAACCTCCTTCTCACTGGCCTTCCCCGGTCTCACCTTTCTCCCCTCATCTCTGTCCAAAACTCTGCTGCCAGGGTCATCTACCTCGCCAGTCGCTTCGACCATGTGCAGCCCCTCCTCTCTTCGCTTCACTGGCTTCCCCTTCCTGAACGAATCCTGCACAAGCTCCTAGTCTTCACCTATAAAGCTCTTCACAACCTTGCTCCCCCCTACCTCTCTGCACTTATCGCCCTCCATACTCCAGCCCGTGCACTTCGCTCCTCCTCTGTCCCTTCTCTCACCCTTCCACGCCTTCCCTGCTCCCCTAAGCGCCTTCGTCCCTTCTCACTTGCTGCCCCCCATGCCTGGAACTCCCTCCCTGTCCACATCCGCCTTGCCCCCTCCCTTCATACCTTCAAATCTCTCCTTAAAACTCACCTCTTTCGCTCTGCTCTGTCTGACTCTTTATCCTGCTGAGCCACTATTCCTATACCTACGATCGGTTTACCCTTATCCTTGCAACATGGACCTGCCTGCTGTCATTCTCATCGTAACCAAGCCAAGTACGTGCACTTGAGACCTCGCATCTTCATGAATGTTAGACCCCTTGTCTCTCCCTCTGTTCCCCTTCCTATGTCTCTCCCCCAGCTCCTGTCGCTCAGATTGTAAGCCCTAGGGGCAGGGACCGTATCTATTTTATTACTTTGTAAAGTGCCATGTACACTGCTGGCACTATATAAATGTTTGTTAATAATAATAATAATAATAATAATACAGTGTGCAAAAAAGATGGCAACTGCAAAGAGTTAACCCTTAGTCTTCTTTTTCACTTGCGATTTTAGTGTGGCCTGGCTTAAGATTATGAATGCTTGGGGTGCCAATACAGCTTAGTCTTAGTTAGAAGAATTTTAGGGGCATAGAGCAAGAATTTTAGGCGCAGTCGTGTCAATTTAAAAAAAGTTAGCAGTGTCTCCACTGAGGGCAAATAACTGGGGTGGGGGGAGGTCTCGGCCCTGCTCTGCTTACAGAAGTACTTAGTAAACAGAGCATATGGACAAAAACCAGGTAATGGTTTGCGTTATACCTGTTAAATTGAAAACAAAAAGAACAATATTAAAAACCTAGGTAGCTAATATGAATGACCTGAAGTGAATGCTATTGCTTTGCCTTTGGTAAGTCACTGTCAGTATCAAGCAACCTCAGTTCCATTATATCTGTAAAATGGGAACATGTGTGTCCCTCCCTGTGTTCCATCTTCTTGTGAATCCAAAACTGAACGCCTCTTGGACCTGCTGTCTGTCTCTAATTCCAAACTTGAGGAATAAGCCTGAGGCAATGATGCAACAAAAACCAGAAATATAACGAAGAAGCACACTTACAATATTTTAACGCAGCCAGTATCTTCTAGAGACTCATGGTGGAAAAAAGGAAGGGCTGTGTGTGAAATAAAAGGGAGGTGACTGAAACAAAACGGAAATAAAATCTCCAAAAAGTCCAACCATAAATTCGGGTCGCACACTCTGACTATGCTTCAAGTGATAGAGGAAATGAATGGTTAGCTTAAAAATATGTTCTGTACAGGGCATATTCCAAGAGGTGATTCTACAACATGCATTCATAGTAAGGAAAGATATGTTAGACATCGTTGATAAACTTTACTTTGAAAAGACTGCCATTCAAAAGCTTTAGAAAAAATAAACAAGTTTTATTAACAATAATATATAAACATTTCCAATTTTAAACAACATATATAAACTATGTACAGTGTCCAAAGCATTATAATAAACATTAAAAATAGCAATTATCACTGGTTCCCCATTCCCTCCTCCTGCTTCTCTCTGAGTGCAGTTCCATTCAGCTGCTCGAGATCTTGAGTAACTTAAATATAGTTGTCGGAAAAAAAGAGACTGAGAAAAGATTTGAACCCTGGCCTCCAGCTGGCCGCATTCACCACTACACCACAGCATCCTGATGGTTTCTTGCAACAACAGTGGGGATGATCAACTCTGCATTTGCGTTCCTTCAAAAGTAGGCTTATTTCCTTCCCACCCACAGTCTCTATTAGCCTGGGAAGCAATTATTTATTAATTTATTATATATTATGTATTATTTATTTTATGGTTCCTGAATGAAGACTGGTTATATGGCTTATATAAGAAGCTGGATCTGTGTGGTTAAACTGGGGTTACAGTAACATACTGGACAGTGGTACTTGGCATTATAACTGTTAATTAAGGAGGTGCAGGCAGGAAATCTCCTTTTTAGTGTGCCTCCCCCCTTTTGTGTGTGAACTCTGTGCTGCCGCTGCTGCTGCTGCTATTATTACCCCTCAGTGATGCTCCTTCTCTGAGTGTCTATGGGGCAATGAATGATTCTTTTCCCATGTTCACAGAATCCTCCACCCACCCACCCTCCACCTCCGTACAGACTGCGAGATAATATACAGTGCACACAGATAGACGAAGGCAAAGACTGAATACTGAGATGGCGGTGTTACCGAAGGAGAAAGACAGCATTTTCACTTAATAGCAGCCAACCAGGAATGTGTGGCCCTTACATCTCTACTAATAGTTTCCATGATGATCCTCTTCTCAATCTCTTCTCCTCCCCTTGTTGCTCATGGGAAGAAGAATCGGGAAGATGATGAATGGGAGTGATTGCAAAGTACTCAGTCAGGAGGACAGTAATATATTCAAATGAATCCCATATCACGGCAAAAATCCCATTAGCCCATGGAAAGCCCAATTCCACTTTGTGCTCCCCCGCCCCCCAGCCCCCTCTCTAGACTCACTGGTCGAGTTATCTGGTATTGCCCCAGATCAGTGTTTACAATATCAGGCACACTGTTGATGCGAGTGGAGAAGGTAAAGGGAAAAGAAATGCAGAAGATGCTGTTGTTGGTGTGCAAATTGTTTTGTTTTTTTTCTTAATAGTTTATATATTGTTAATAATTTATATTTATATTTCTTGCACCAGTCATTTTGTAAAATGTTATTTCTCATAAAGGTTTTTTAGATTAGAGAGCACTTGCTTAAACATGTATCCATTCAATCAAGGGAGGCATGATTCGACTGGCGCATTTTAACACAGCCGGAGAGCCGATATACTCCTAGAAACAAAGGCGGCTGTATGTGTGAAAGAAAAGGGAGGTGATTTAAGGAAAAGGGAAATTATCTTTCGTCCGATATTTGATTGTCTAGGTTTTGGATTGGGAGAGTTTTGCTGTGGGGTTTTCCTTGCTTTGAAGAACAGATATATTAAATTGAGATGTGTTTCAAGGCCACACACTTTTTCTCAGTTAACAATATCTGAGTTATGAATGAATATAAACTTTATTGAAGCCACATGGCTATATCAACTTCCATATATAAATCACACAATTACAAAATAAAACCGACCAGCAAACAAAAACAGTTAAATCAAGTCCACTGTTAGGCCTGCAAAGATCAAATGTATGAACCCCATCAGCCTGGATACTTGTAACAAAAATGCAGCTAAGTCAAGCCCACTGATGGGCCCAGCAAAATCCAAAACTTATAGTCCAGTCAAAGATACTTCAGCCAACATCTTCAGAATATGAGCCCCATCAGTCTGGGTACATTTAACAAAATACAGTCCGATCAGCCCAATTAGACAGTACACACCAGATTTAACCAAGCACAGATATTTAAATGTACAATTTAACAAAGATGCATAGACTCATGTTACCCCACCAGACTTTGCACACACTGTATATTGCAAGCGTATATTCATAATTCTTACAGCATAAATCGCCACCTGCTTAGGGGTCGGAGTCATGTAATAGAAATAATAATTGTTGTATGTTCCAGGCCCTCAATCGCCCTACCACAGGGACAAATCCTATCGGTATATGGGATACCCTGCCTTCTCCCCAGGGAAACAGCTGTCTGCATTGATTGTATGCACAAGGCAAGAAAGGCTCTCCTAAGGACTGGATCCGCTAACTGATGTAAATAAGCTCCCCTCCATAAGGGATCCAATACTTATAAAATGGAGAAATAACACCCTAGCTGCCATCATCCTATGCCTTTGTCTACCCACATCCAAAATCCTCTGCTTTAGCATCCTAATCACTTGACTATCAGTATAACCCTGAAAGAACAGGTCAGAGAAACCAAGATTCCCAAGACCTGCTTTAACATCCACCCACCAGGGGTCCAAACCCCTTCTGTATCAGACTGTTTTTTGATCAAAGTTCTGCTCAAGAGGGAAGTATCCCCAGAATTTCTATTCTTAGCCCAAAAGGTAAGTTTTCTAATTCAACTTGGGCCACAAGGGAAGGTCTACCCAGCTCTATATGGATTATAGCTGCAGATGAAGCAGGAGGGATCTGCAAAATCCTTCTCCAGCAGTTATTAATTATTGGTTGCGAGCTATTAATAGCACGAGCATCATGCCCCCAGATATGCACCCCATACAATATGTTAGCCATTAATTTGGAATCCATAATTTTGCTAACCGCTTGAATAGATCTTTGACCAAGTCAAAAGAAAAAGCGCTGAATTGCTAAGACTTCCATGTTTGCTTTCTGCTTATTTACCCTCATGTGGCTTGTCCAGGTCCCATTAAATGATAAATAGATTCCCAGATATTTATAGGAACGTACCTGCTCCTCTGAGTTATGT
>QEPC01003612.1:63980-75872 GCA_003113815.1 Sphenodon punctatus
TATATATATATATATATATATATATATAATATTAGATAAAATAAATAAATAAAAAAAAACCATATAAAAACAAAACAAAAAAAGAAAACCATATAAAACCCAATAAAAAACAAAAAAACCATATCAAAAACAAAAATACACCCATAACAACATTTCCCGAATGGCCGAACCGAACAGCCGAACGGCCTGTTCAGATGACCGAACCGAACAGCCGAACCAGAACCCGGTGAACTAACCGAACTGCTGAACCGAACGGACGAACCGAACGGACGAAACGAACGCAGCCGAACTGAACGGCCGAACACGAACCGCTATCTGTTCGCCCATCCCTAGAGGGGAAGGGGGGATTCCCTTCTCTCTCAGCTGTTAAAGTGCCGAGAGTAGATGGAACCCTCTGCTGCTGTCTCAGCTCCTGCTACCCAGGATCGTAATGAGAGGGGGAGGCTTCATGAGTTGTTAAAAGGGGGGAGGGATTGCACTTCCACGGGGCTGGAGACTTCCCTACCACTCCCCAATGCTGAGCAGCCGCCTTCTTTCCTTCTCCCAGCCAGCTTGTTAATTTCACATCGTCGTCTGGGAGAAGCAAAGGAGCAGCACTGGGGATACTAGGGATGGGAGTACGTAGTTCGGATGTTTGGAGTTCGGACTGAACTTGGTCTGTTCGGACGTCCAAACTGAACGTCCGAACCGAACTCTCAAATGACCGAACAGTTCGGTCGTGTTCGGACGAGTTTGGAGACAGGAAAAACGTCTTTCCAGGGCCGAAAAATTAGGTTTTGTTTTCAATTTCGTTTCGGTTTCGATTTAGCTATTTTGAATGTTCAGCCAAGTTCGACCAAACCGAACTCGGCTGAACCAAACCATCGAACCCGAACTCGGGTTTCAAACCGAACATCTGAACAGTCGAACCGCGTTCTATTTGCCCATCCCTAGGGGATACCTCTTCTTTCATCAAAGGCCCTTTTTACACAGACACTCTAACACCCATAAAATGGGCGTTACATTTTATTATACATGTTGCAGGGCACCACTGCAGTCAATCACCATGGGCCCTGTGCACACATGATGCCTCCACCCAGTTCCTCTGGGTGGAGATGGATGTTGGCCGGTGGGTGGGGAGCATTTCCCTGGGTGGAGATGGGTGGGGGCGTCTGTGTAAACACCACTTTCGGTGGGTGTTGGTGAGTGTTTGCTCCTGGCCAACACCCATCTCCACCCACACCCACCCACGGAGCAACCGGAACGGGCGGCTCTGGAGGTGCTTTTCAGCGCCCTCATCTAAAGGCGGTGTAAGACAAAAATACCTACTTACTAAGCCCTGCTCTTGTTCATCATTATTTTAAAATCTCTTGCAAGTTCCTGCATGGCTTATTCCATGGACGTGCACGAAGAGCTGTGATCCTGCAAACCTCATAAGCCAAAAATAGTTCTTCTCCACATGAGAAGTTCCACTCCAGTCAAATTTATGTATCTTTTGGTTTAAGGTTCTACTGGCATAAGCTCCATTTTCTAGTCAGAATGAGATCACAGGCCATAGAGTATGCTATACAATTTGGCTGCTTATTGTGTTTTCCTGTGTTCGTTTTTCCTTAAACTTGGAGGAAAAAAAGAGAAAGCTTTAATTGTTATGTCATTATAGGAAAAACACTTCAAGATCACTGAGAATGCATCAGCCATACTGTTACACTGCTTTTAAATGAGGGCACGCTGAAGTGCCTCCCAAACGCCGCATTAAAGCAAAGTCGCCGGAAGTGACGTTCTCCCCGTTGCCGCCGCCAGCGGCGGCTGGAGACACGGGGCTTTGCAGCGGCGCGTTCTTAAGAGTTCAATTATCTGGCTTAAGAACGCGCCGCTCCAAAGCCCCGTGTCTCCAGCTGCCGGCAACGGGGAGAACGTCACTTCCGGCGGCTTTGCTTTAATGCGGCGTTGAGGAGGCGCTTCAACGCTCCTCATTTAAAAGCAGCCTTACTTATAGGAGCTTTCACCTATCAGGTGGAAATATCCTGACCCTGGAGTAAAAATTCACCTAGCACAATGTGAGGGATGGGTAGCAAGTTATAACAGTCTCAGCTGTGTGGCACAGCTTTCCAAATGGCTTGTACTACCAGATTGGAAGCAAGAATAAGGCTGTGGCTAGATGATCATAGATCAGTTTCTTTAACTAAGCTACAAATAGTTCAAAGGTTTTATAATCAAGACACAGAGAGCCAAAATTATTTCTCCCTGTTAAATAAACTAATTGATGCAAAAACTGCAGAGCACCTGTGTGTAATAATCTCTGCCTTCACTTCCACCATAGAGAGGGTGGGGCAAGGCTCCCACTCTCAAGGCAGCTGCAATGTCCTAAAAATAAGGGAGAAGCTCAAACTCCCTGCCTACAAGCCATGACCTGTGAGGCACTCCTACCCCAGAGGAACAGCTCACAGCTCTCCCAAGGCTTCTACGGCTGTATTCTCATCTGTGCCGCTGCAGGTGAGAATACCTCAGCCCGGAGAAGCCGGCCAAAAGGAAAAGAGCTGGTGCGAACGGGGATCTGCCGCGGCTTCTCTCACGCATGTCAGGGCTGGGCAGGATTTTGCACCCTGACATGCGCGAGAGAAGCCACGGCAGATCCCCGTTCGCACTGGCTCTTTTCCCATCGGCCGGCTCCTCCGGGCTGCCACGTCTTCCCTTGCCCCTCCCGCTGCCACTACCGCCACTTCAGCCTTAGTCCAGGACCCACTCAGACCTTCCTGCTTGGTGAGTCTACCCCCATTAACAAGTCCAGCACCCCAACTCCTTCACATCCCACATTCTATGTTGTGTACTAAAGCAGAGGCCTAGAAGGCAGCACTGCTGAGAGAGACTGGTCCTGTAGGGGAAAATGGGACACCCTCAGGCCAGAAGAGAAAAGAGATTTCCCCTCTCATATGTCATTGGTCTGTAGGGGCGGGAGTGTGGGCAAATTTTGGTTTTGGTTAATTTTGGTTTCAGTTCTCATGTATTTTGGCTCTCGTTTCAGTATCCATTGTATGGGATCTTTTGCACTGATTTTTTAAATCAGATTTTTAACATTGCAGTTTCTCCATTGAAGTCAATGTGGACAAACTGCAATGTTAAAAATCTGATACAAAAATCAGTGCAAACAATCCGATACAACTGATACCAAAAAAACCCCAACATTTCAGATTAATCCAAAATGGCCATTATTGGGTACTTTCGGTTCTTTTGAAAACCAAAAGTCCCATCCCTACCGGTCTGTACGCAGCAAGCCTATAGGGTCAATATACATCATCCTATGTTTTCACTTTACCCTTGTTGATAAGCCTCTGCTAGATTTTATACTTCCTCTTCCTGGTCAGTTGTTCACCTAATCAGGTGACCAGGAAGGGAAGCATCTTAACAGAGCCCAGCTGGGCTTTTGCAGGCTGCTCTTTAACCTTTCATGGACTGGCAGTGGACATTCTCTGTTATAGAAGAGCCAGTGTAGCCTAATGGGTAAGATGTTTGACTTGAACCTAGAAAACAGGGTTCTAATCCTGTCCTATCTATAAACTCACAGGATGGCCTTGGGCAAGTCAATATATCTTGGCCTCAATTTTCTCTCTGTAAAGTGAGAACAATAATGGACTACCACAGTGGATTATTTTGAGGGTGAACTTGATAGGAATACAGAGCACTGAAAAGTTAATAATGAATCATGATGTCAGAGACAGAAGATGCCACTTGTCCTTGGAAAGAAAATCAGGGAATGGATTATTTTGAGGGTGAACTTGATAGGAATACAGAGCACTGAAATGCTAATAATGAATCATGATGTCAGAGACAGAAGATGCCACTTGTCCTTGGAAAGGAAATCAGGGAATGGTAATTTGCATTATCATGTGAAGTACTTTTTTGTGAATGTCTACAGACTTAAAATTGTCCATTGCCTGACACTGAGGTTGGGGTAAGTAAACTACATAGATGGGTAGCAACTAGGGCTAAAACTAAGTCTTTGAAAAACTTCAGAAATAGCCAAATATTACGGTATTCAGTTCAAGTCCAAATCCCAAGGTTCTGAGGACCAAGTCCATTATTCGGAAAACTTCAGAAACTGCTGCATGCGTGGAGGTTGGTGGACAGTTGAGCTTCTTCTGAAAATGAAACTAAGTGCCATATTTGGTAGGACCGGGGTATGGGAGGGGACAACTGAGTGATGGTAAGCCCGATGGCAAGTTTTGATTGACTGACCATGCCAGATGGCAAGCTGTTGATTGGCTGGCAGGGAAAAATAAAAGTGGCTGCAGCCATTTTGTCCATTCTCTTTGGTGAATTTGGCTGTGTGCTACAGTGCTGCTGGATCTGTAAGTAATCGGCTGGTGGGGAGGGGGGTTGTCTGGCTTGGAATGCTATGATATGGTATGGTTTGTCCTGTCCTGTCCATAGGGCAAATGCTGGGGGATGGGGTTTATGTTTACCATTACTATGCCATACAGTTTATTTTTTTAAAAACTGGGTACCACATTGTTTCTAGTTCTGCCTGCTGTTTGGTTGGAACTTGGCACCATGAGGCCAGAGAGATCTCTCTGTCTGGCTCCATTTCCCCTTGCTGGGTCTGTTCAAGTTACCAGTGCCACACCAACGAGGGTGCTTCTGGGTGTGTGTGTGTGTGAAATTAATGTCTGGTTTCTTAATTTTGTGATTGCTGGGGCCTGGACTTCCTGGATTTTAGTGGGATTTATTTCTCCATGCTGTTGCATACTGTTTTGTGGGGTTGTTGTATTCTTCTTGAGTGAATGTCCCTTGCTAGCCTGCATTTTTGTGCACTGCTTGGGTGACATAATGATTTAAATGGGTGCACTCACTGCTGATGTTGGGCGATGCTGTGGGTACACAACTGTTGTATTTTATTTTAATTTTTATTTCTGCATGCAGTTACACTTTTGTGGGGTTGTCTTCTGGAGCAATTGTCCCACTCTTGCTAGCCTGCTTTTCTGGGTAGTGCTTTGGCTGTGGGTTCAAGAACTTTGCAACAACTTTCCAAAGTTTACTGAGGTCTGGAATTCCAAGTCCAAATTCCAAAACTTCAGAAACAGTGTCAAAGGACTGCCAAATACTCGGGCCGATTATCCGAAAATTTGGTATTTGGCCTGAGTACTCAGAAGTACTATTCGATACAGTCCTAGTAGCAGCTCCTAGGATAGTCAGGGACAGAGAAGTGGAGGTTGGGAGTAGGGTAGCTGAGACAAGGTTTGGGTCAGGAGGAATGTGTGGGTGTATGGTCAGGCAGACTAGGTTAGAGTACAGCAGAGTGGGTCCAGGTGGGAATATATTGGTGAAAACGGACATGATGCTAACTCCGCTTTAACACTGCTTTAACAATTCTTATGCACATTGCAGGGCTGCTTAGGGCACCAAATACAGCACAGCCCTGCAAAATGCATAAGAAATGTTAAAATGGTGTTAAAGTAGAGTTAGCATCATGTCCGTTTTCACCCTATGTTGAGGTATATGGGAGAATGATAGGTGCGGCTAAAGAGTGAATGTTGCTATCTTTATTGGGATAAGCTCCATTAATATTTTTTAAACACACTCATTGAAACATGCAAGTAATCCCAGAATTAGAATGCCTGTCTCAAGCTTCGGTGAGTCCCCCTTTCATCCACTGTGTTTCTGGAACAGTATCTTCTTCACTATTCTAGTGCCTGAGCTTGCTGACCTCAAGTCTACTAAGGCTATGGTCCTCAAACCACTTACTCCAGAGTAGCCCCATTGAATTCAGTGGGATTACTCCAGAGTAAGTGATTTCAAGATTGCAGCCTCAGATTACACTCCTCAAAATGAAGTTATGCTATGGGTTTTTTTAGACGAGCAGGTCACTGTCGCGCGACCCACTCACATAATATTTCAAAATCCTGCAACGCAGGATTACATGAGGCAGAAGTAGGGGATCACGCACATGAAAGGCAGTTGCGCATTATTTGCCGACCGCGAATTAAATACCTCAATGTGTGAGGTATTTAATTTGCGGTCAGCAAATAATGCGCATCCTCCTTTAATGCGCATGATCCCCTACTTCTGTCTCATGTAATCCCGCATTGCGGGATTTTGAAATATTGCACGAGCGGGTTTCCCGATGGCAACCCACTCGTCTAAAAGCAGGCTAAGTCATGAGTGTGCAATAATTCATTATGTGAGCATTGCACGAAGGAAAGCCTTGCCATGCTGATCTTAACGTACTAGAGCTGAGCAAGGGGGATAGGAGGCAGGCTAGAGGGAGGTGTTTTGCAGTGCTGAGACTGAGCCCAAGAGTCCATCCCCCAGTTTCGTGGCCAAGTGCTCACAAGCATTTGCCCAACACACCAAAAGGGCATACACTTGGGAGATGCTCCCACCCACACAATATAAGCATTGCCACTGATCAATAGGGGGGCCAGATATGCAAATTTTAGAGGACATTTATGAGAAATACAGGTTTCAGGGCTGCACTGGAGTCAATGCATCCCTGAAACCTGTATTTCTTATAAGTGTCCTCTAAAATTTGCATACCTGACCACTTTACTGATCCCCCCGGTGGGGGTAGCACCAACAGCTAGTGGGGGAAAAGAGCCACAGGAGCCAGGAACAGCGGACACATAGTGCAGCCATCTGGGAGAACCCCCAGCAAGGGGGACACAACCAGCAACAGCAGAATGGGTGCACGAGGCAACACCCTACCTGTCTCGCATTCACTGCACAACCACATGTCAACCAATAGGCATGGGGACAGAAACAGGTACCCAGAGTGAGAGGAAAAACTACAGAGCTTGCAATGCAACCTTGTAATTATTGTCTCTACACAAACAAGGCCCATTCATCTCTTCCATCCTGTCACCCTCATTCATGATACCCAGCTTTACCTCTCTTTTTCTGCAGACCCAAACCCGGCAGTCTCACTGCTTACTCGGTGTCTGGCGGCTGTGGGGGGGTTGGATGAGGGCGAGTTGTCTGAAGCTGAATCCCAACACGATTGAGGTGATGCTGGTGGGTAGGAATGAAGGGGTGGTAGCCCCTGTTATTGATGGGGTCTTCCCCCCTTTAGCTTCCCAGGTCCATAGTCTGGGGGTGCTTCTCGATCTGTAGCTCAGCCTGGATTTCCAGGTGGTGGCTGTGGTGAGGAGTGCCTTTCGCCAGTTACATCTGGTGTGGCGACTGCAGCCGTATGTTTTGGACTCTGACCTGGCCACCATCGTCCATGCCTTCATCACCTCTAGACTGGATTATTGCAACACACTCTACATGGGGCTACCTTTAGTGATGGTCCGGAGACTGCAGCTAGTGCAGAATGTGGCGGCCCGTCTCCTGACAGGGACAGGTTGTCATGAGCACATTTCACTGGTGCTCCGTTCTCTGCACTGACTGCCTATTGTCTTCTGGGCCCAATTCAAGGTGTTGGTGTTAATCTATAAAGCCCTAAACAGCCTGGTCCCTGCTTACCTGGAGGGACTGACTCACACACTGGGCCATGGTGCGGTCCCTGCGCTCAGCTGGGGACGCCCGACTTGAGGTCCCCCGGGCCTCCCAAGTGGCAACGATGGGGAGGGTGTTCTCAGTGGTTTCTCCTAGGCTGTGGAATTCCCTCCTGACAGAAGCCCACCTAGCCTCAAACCTCCCCTCTTCCGGAGACAGTGCAAGACCTGGCTGTTCTGCCAGGCCTTTGGGTAGGGAGATGGGTAGGGTGGGAAGGGTTGGGAAGGGTGGGGGGAATTGGTTCTGCTCTTGGTAGTTTTATACATTTTATCTGTGTGTTTTAAATTTTTTAACTGTTTTTATATTGTATTATCTTGGTTTTGAGCTGCCCAAGATGCCATGTGGGCAGGAGGGAGCAGGATAAAAGTTTCTCAAAATAAAATAAAATTTCTCAAAATAAATTCACCACTGGCAGCCCATTCAGGTCCTGGGGCTGGTGTCATTACATGTTTTTCTCCCAGTTGTGGTGAATAGGAACAGCACACAGGCCACTGACCTACCTGTATAGCTATGGCCAGTCCCTGCAGCATCACCACCTGCCACAAATGCAAACTGTTTTTAAAAATGTGGGTATTAGTCTTGTCCAGCAACAGGCATGGCCTGTATCTCATTTATTGTTCCTCTGCTCTGTGCTGTAGGCATTGGCAACAGAACATAATTAATGTAGTTTAGTGCAAAGTGGTGTCTCGACAGTCTTACTCATTTGTCCTAGCCACTTTTATTAAACTTGAGATTCCAATCATTGATTTATACGCTTCCTGCAGTTTTTTTCCTTCCTTCTAGAAAAGTACATGAGGTTAAAACAAAGTCAGATGAATTATTATTCCTGAAATATCATTTTGTATATCACCTCAATTTGACCCCCTCTCTGTGACACACACACACACACACACACACACTTGATCTTAGACTAGCATGTGTATTTTGTCTAAGGCTAAAAGCCTTTTTCTGGAACAAAGCTCAGTAACAGGGTTTTTCATAAATGAAAGTCTCAAGGTGGGCCATTTTTACATGGGTGGCAGTGGGAGGGGGGCAGTCCATGTGCATGCTGCTGTGGGGGCCTTCTGTGGGGGGGAGGCATCAGATGGGCACACACCCAACTCCATGCATGAAGCAACCCAGGTTTTCACTTATTGCTCTGTGTGCGGAAATGGTTTGGGTCGCAGGAGCGCATGCCCACCCACCCACCAGCCACACACAGGATTCCTCACGTGTCCACTAGGTGGAAATTCAGGGGAGCGTCTTGTGTAAAACAGCCATAGAAAGTACTTCCTGCCCCCACTGTAGTAGAGTGGGTCTGACATAGCAATGCAATGAAGGTGAACTATAGCTATGAAGTTGGCTAGCAGATGTAAACCCCATGTTCAGATGTATGAAGGAAGCTATACTGGTGGTTTGTGGGTTTGTATGGATTTGGAATGGGCTCCTTTATAATTTAATAGATATTTTAGTAGATTTGTGCATGTTGTGTTGCTTTAAATTAATAAATGGTCCAGAGAAAGTAGCAATTAAAGTCACTGGCTGAAATCCTTACCCCACTGAAGCCTATGACATTTTTGCCACTAACCTCAATGGGATCAGGATTTCACCTACTGCTCTGACTTTTGTTTTCTTTTACAGAACCTACTCTGTTTATTTTTTCAGTGTTGGCTGTATCATTTGTTACAACCAGCATGCCTATGAGAAGAAACCCTCCAAATTAATTAAATTAGTTATTCTCAACAGGTAAAATTTTCAAGAGTATTCAGCAAGGGATTAATTCTGCCCTCATTGAAGTCAATGTGGGTTTTACCATTGATTTCCATTATAGCAATGCTCAGAGCTAATGAAAATTCTACCTAAATCACTAAGTTAAACAGCACTTTAAATTCTTCCTTAAAGATGTAACAGGGGTAAATGTACCTTTACACGTGTAATTTCAGATTAAAACTGACAGGTTATCTGAGGCTGCTTTTAGATGTGCACGGCAAACACTGCATAAAATCACGCTGCATGTAAATATGCCACATATGGGATTTAGACATGACATTTTGCACATTAAAGCTAGTCCCGCGTTCTTTTAAAGCCGTGAATTAAATACCTTGACATCAAGATATTTAATTTGCAGCTTTAAAAGAACACGTGAGCGTCTTTAACGTGCAAAATGTCACATCTAAATCCCACACATGGCATATTTACATGCAGCGTGATTTTATGCAGTGTGTTTGCCATGCATGTGTAAAAGCAGCCTGAGTCTCTAGGAAATGCTGAAATTTTATAAGACATGTATAAAGTCTAGAAACAAACTCTGACTGAAAGATGTGCTTGTAAATTTCCCAATTAAGGAAATGGCATGCTGTCATGGCATGGTTGTGAATTAAAGGCTGAAACAGACCTGACAGTAACTTCCCAATCCATCTGATAAAGCTTCATGAAAACCAGTTCAAGAATGAAAGCCTGTTTGTGTCTGTTAGATAGAAATAACTGCATTAACTTTGATCTAAAGATAGTCACTGTTAAAGAACTGAACTGTTTTATTTTCTGTACTGTTGTTCATTAGCATTTTGTTTTTCCATACAGGTTGAACAGAAGACTATTTTTAAAAATGATTTGAAACAAATTAGCACTTCATTTGAACAGATACCCACTTCTGCTTGCCTTGTAACTTAGCAAACATTTGCAAATGATTATCTTTTAAAAATTTTACCTTGACTCTAATATGTTCATTCAGCCTTTTTGTTTCTTTTCAGTTTGAGTGGGTTAAATAAAAGTATAAAACGACTCCACCTAAGTCCTGTGTAAAATAAAAGTATAAAACGACTCCTGAAATGCTGACATAATGCCAGCTGTTAGCACTGCAGAAATATTTCTGGAAAGGAAATTCTGTTTTCCAGACTGTATTGAGACTAGCTGATGGACTGTCAGATGCTGTCATGTTATTTGATTGTTGGTAAGTCTGTGGTAGCAGGTCACTGTCTAAATCTAGATTGATTTTGGAGTGCCATAGGCAGTAACAAATCTATGTCAAATTTTATAACCCTGCCTTTTATGGTTGGAAGGAACTGTTTGCATAACATATTGGACACACAAGTATACAATTCGGGCTGTGGCACCTCCAAAGGATGTTACTTTAGAGGAAGTAGAGTATCTTAAGACTAAGGATAAAATAAATGGCAAGGGATTTCAGGTGGTACGCAGGAGGAAACAGACAGATAATGATTCCAGAGTGCCTGTTTCAGTTACCTATAATGTGCCCATTAAGCAGAATAATAAAAATAATACATTTAAGTGTCTATATGCTAATGCTAGAAGTCTAAAAAGTAAGATGGGAGAATTAGAGTATATAACGCTAAATGAAGATCTAGACATTATAGGCATCACAGAAATCTGGTGCGATGAGGATAACCAATGGGACATTTTAATACCAGGGTACAGGATATATCGAAAGGACAGAGGAGATCGTGTTGGTGGTGAGGTGACTCTGTATGTTAAGGAAAGCATTGAGGCAAGTAGAATAAAAAATTTACAGGATGCAAACTGTTCCCTCGAATCCCTATGGATTTAAATTCCAGGTATCAGGCAGAAGAGTATAGCAGTGGGGCTATACTATTGCCCCCCATACCAGAATAGAGAGACTGATTATGTAATGCTAACAGAGATTAAACGGGCTAATAAAACTGGGAATACAATAATAATGGGTGATTTCAACAACCCCAATATTGACTGGGTGAATGTCTCCTCGGGGTAAGATGCGGAGGCAAAATTTCTGGATGCCATAAATTACTGCTTTTTAGAGTAATTGGTTCCAGAACCAAGACAGGGAGGAGCTACTTTAGATCCAGTCCTAAGTGGCACACAGGAACTAGTGCAAGGAGTGACTGTGGCCGAGCCACTAGGCAATAGCAATCGTAATATAATCAAATTTGACATAGTTGCTGGAGGGAGAAAGTTAATTAAAAATACAGCACTGGCTTTTAACTTTAAAAAGGGAGACTATGCCAAAATGAAGAAGCTACTTAGGAAGAAACTAAAAGGCACAGTTGAAAGGAGTACATGTTTGCAAGAGGCATGGAGGCTGTTGAAAAGCACCATCTTGGAAGCCCAGATTACATGCATTCAACAAGTTTAAAAATGTAGCAGGAGAACTAAACGTCTACCACTGTGGCTAAATGGAGACATAAAGGAGGCTATTAGAGCCAAAAAGGCATCCTTTAAGAAATGGAAAGCTAGCCCCAATGAGGAAAATACAAAGGAGCATAAACACTTGTAACATAACTGTAAGGTGCTAATAAGGCAGGCCAAGAAAGAATTTGAAAGGAGACTTGCTAAAGAGGCAAAAACAAATAATAAAACCTTTTTCAAGTATATCAGAGGCAAGAAGCCTGCTAGGGAGTCGGTTGGGCCATTAGATGACCAGGGAGTAAAAGGGGCACTCAGGGAGGA
>QEPC01003612.1:82118-93594 GCA_003113815.1 Sphenodon punctatus
TGTGTGTAGCTGTGTGTGTGTGTGGTTTGGTTTGTGCTTGAAGGAAGCAGTGGTGGCGGTAGGAAAAGGAAAATTAAGCTGAGGAAGATCAAGATAGAGGAGGAACAATTGGTAAGATGGTGGAGGTGGACTCCTCACCAGAGGAGGAAGAGGGCAGAGAAGGTGCCACTGCTGCCAGGTTTGTAAAATTTATTTTTGTTTATTGTTCCATATAACTTTGAGGACAAAAATACTATCCTTTAGAGCGAGCTTGCTGGCATGCGGGTGGTGGGCAGTCAGGCACAAACAGCAGGCATCAGCGGGTGGCAGCGGAGGGGCAGGGTTTGCATGTGTCTTATTTCTGGGTCTGCCACAGAGAGGGGGGTGGGCTCTTCCAGAAGTCAGGTACGAGCCGCAGCACCCACCCAGAGACGTGCCAGCCAGGGTCTCAACTTGCCAACACTAGCACCCCAAGAAGGGCCAGATTTGCATGTGTCTTATTTCTGGGTCTGGCACAGAAAGAGAGGGGGGGGGGTCTTCCAGCAGTCAGGCACAAGTCGAAGCACCCACCCAGAGGCATCCCAGTCAAGGTCTCAACTTTCCAACAGTAGCACCCCAGGAAGGGCAGGATTGGTACGTGTCTTATTTCTGGGTCGGCCGGGGGGGGGGAGGGCGCCTCTTTCAGCAGCAGCCAGAGTCTCAACTTGCAGACACTACAGCACCCCAGGTGGTGGTGGTGTATGTGGGAGAAAGGGAAAGAGGTGAGTAGGTAGCACCGTAGCACCATCCATCCACTTGGTGTGAGAGAATGGGTATTGGTCTGAGAACAACTAGAGACATCACCATGAATGCATGATTTTATGTAGGGGTTTATGTGTTCCTGTTTCAGAGAGGGTGATGAGGACACTGCTGCTCCAGGCTCATCAAGGCGGACGTCTCAGGGCCAAGCCAGGCCAATGAGGTCCACGGTATGGAAATGTTTCCATACCCCAAAAGGCAGATTTGCAGAATGCAAGGTAAGGCATGGGAGCTGGAACAACAGGGAATGGATTGCCCTATGACCTGTTAGGAAGTCCCCCGCAGAGAGAGAGATTGGCCAGCCACCCACTTGTGGAGACAGAATGCAGACAGGACTTGATAGACCATTGGTCTGACACAGTATTTCACTTCTTATGTTTTTATCTTTTTAAGTTCTTTAGATCTGCGACAAAAAAAATCAAGAGGAGGATGCAGGGGACCATGTCAGGGCTGATTGCCCATGTGGAGATAGTCCACCTCATTGAGGTGACGTGGGATACATCTCGGACTGGCAGGACCAGGGAGGAACACCAGGCGGAGGAAGGGAGGAAGGCACACCAGAAAAGGTGCTGTGCCAGTCCTTCCTCCTCCAGCTCCTCTGAGGATTCTCCAGCCTCCCAGCAAGAGGAGACCCCCGAATTGAGGGCATTTCGGGCCTCACTTAAGAGGCCCACAAAAAAAATGATGGCGGGCTTCAAGGCCCACACCCGAAATATGGAGGACAGGCTGGTGGAGCTGTTTGAGGAGCTCCAAATAAGGGAGCACCAGGCTGAGGCATACAGGGAGTACCTCAGGACTTAAAAGTAGGGATGGGCGAACAGATCGCAGTTCGGGTTCGGCCGTTCGGTTCGGCTGCGTTTGGTTCGTCCGTTCAGTTCGGCAGTTCGGTTCGGCTACGTTCGGTTCATTCGTTCGGTTCGGCAGTTCGGCTAGTTCGCCGAGTTCGGGTTCGGCTGTTCGGTTTGGTCGTCCGAACAGGCCGTTTGGTTAGAACGTTCAGCTGTTTGGTTCAGCCATTCGGCTGTTCGGTTCGGTCGTTCGGGAAATGTTGTTATGGGTGTTTTTTATATGGTTTTCTGGTTTTTTATTGGGTTTTATATGGTTTTATTTTGTTCTTTATTTTTTTTTTATATGGTTTTTTTTATTTTTTTTAATCTAATATTATATATCTCTATCTACACTAAATCTAACTGCTATTAACTATTCTAAATGCTTTGAACTAAATGGATTATCTAATAAGTACACAGACCTACTCCTAAAAACACTAAAACTAAATCACGAACACTATCGCTATCACTAAGCTAACTCCTACCATTATCTATCTATCTATCTATATCCAAATATACATATGGATATACATATGGATATATATATATATCCATATATATCTGGATATATATGGATATATATACATCCTATATATATGGGATGGAGCGGAATCACAAACAGAAGAGGAGTCTGTAGTGAAATACATACATTACATACTCAGTGAGTCTGTACAGTGCATAACACAAGGTTTCAGTTTATGGTTTAAGTTTCATTTCATTACAAAAGTGAAATGAAACTTAAAGCAATCTAAAAATCCTACTCAACGCCTGCTGTTCAGGAACAGTGACTAGCTCAGAAGGTGTTGGGAAGGGGGGAGGCAGATAATTAGTTTCGTTTCTTGCAAGCCTCTCCACCCCTGGTGCCTGGAAGTCTGCTCCTCAGTGACTGACACCTCCCTGTCATGTTTGAACTTCCAATGAACCTTTTTTGGCCACCCAAACTCATCTGAATGCGATCCAAACTGACCGAACTGTTCGGCCATTTCGCCGTTCGGTGTTCGATTTGTTTGGTATGTTCGCGTTTGGGTTCGGGTTCGAGTTCGGTCATCTGAACAGGCCGAGTTTGGGCCGAACTCCCGAACCGCGTTCGCCCATCCCTACTGAAAAGGATGCCCTGGAATCATTCCACCAGTCCCTGGTGGCATGGAAGGCATCCATGGAGGGGGCCCTGGATGTTGAGAGGCAACATGGGGCAGAGGTGGATGATGTGCCCTCACCTTGGTCCTGCACACCATTGTCCCCTTTTCCCCCCATGTTCCACGGGACAGGCCTATAGACCCCTAAGTTATTTTTCTATGTCTTTTTATATTGTTAATGTTTGTTTTTCAAATGTTTTCAAAAGTTAAAATGTTTTTTCAAATGTTTTTATAAAAGTTATATATGTTACCTGCTGAGTTTGATGGGGCCAATCTTTTATCCCTCTCTGCTGCTTCTGGCAGGTGGCAGAATCTCATTGTATATACAGCTTGTCAGATTACCTACCTGACAGCAGCAGCACATGTAGCGTATTAGCCCCGAGATGTGCCAGAAGCAGGGTCTCAACTTGCAGACAGCCCCCCAGGAGGGTCAGGGCTTCTGTCTGTGTGGGTGTGCCACAGAGAGAGAGAGAGAGAGAGAGGGAGGCTGTGGCAGTCTGACAGAGGCATAAGCAGGCATTGGCAGGTGCACTGCCTGCTCTCACAGAGAGATCGCCGCATGGGGGGAAGCCTTGGGAAGCCAAGTAGTGATGTAGAATACCTGGTTACATTTGTTGGTTGGTTCCTTTGAAGCCCTCGAGTGGAGAGGTGTGTACAGCTTGTAGAAAGATCACCCCAGGGGAGACAGACTTGCAAACAGTGCCCCAGGTAGAGCAGTCAGCCAGGGATATCATATTTTCTGTGAGGGGGTGCCAGAGAAAAAGAGAGGCTCTTTGCCAGTGGGCAGCAGGCAGCTGGTGCTGGTGGGCAGAGGGGCTCTTTCAGTAGCCCAGTGGGCATCAGCGGGTGGCTGTGGGGGAGTAGGCTGGTGGGAGGGAGCAGGCTGGCGTGCGGGCACCGGTGGCCACTGGCCAGTCAGGCATGAACAGCAACAGCACCCAGATGATGGTTCTTGGGACTGGAGTGACTGCTTCTGGATGCAGTGGAATGTAATGACAATTCTCCGTGACTGGAATGATGGTCCCAGAATCTTGATGATGGTTCCTGGGACTGGCACAACTACTTCAGGTACAGTGGAATGACAGCCCATGGGAGTTGAATGATGTCCCTAGAATTAGTGCTTGGTTGGGCACACTTCATTCAATCAATGCAATAGGTGGTACATGGAGATACAGGTGATGTAGGGAGGCACTCAGTCAGGGGCACATAATTATGTTGTATGTTATTTCCATCTCATTCTGGTAGGTTTGCTGCTGGATGTGGACATTGAGCAGTTGTGGCTGGTGGGTTTGGAGGCTGGTGGGGCAGTGGACGGGTTGAACCTGCCACCGGTGGGGAAGACCCTGGCCTAGGGGCAGAGTCAGGGCAACGGTAGGCCAGTGGCATGGCATAACCCAGCAGCAAGGAGTTCCCACAGTTAATATTGGATGGACATTACATTAGTTAATGCTGGGAATGCTGCTGTGTGAAGCACTGCCACCAGGGGATAGAGAGCCTTCTTACTGGGGTCCCGTCCACTCTCTTTCCCACCCGTTCCAAATTAACCATAGTAGGTTAAAAAAAGAGATCACGTTGCCATCGCCTACCTTTATCAAGAACCCTCGACCCTCAATTTTCATGGCATGCTTGGCTACCTGTAGTCTTCTGAAGATGTAGGCTTTGAGACAAGTCTTCCTGGCTTGGAGAACTGGGAGGACTGAGTTAGCTCCCTGTCCTGTGGCAAGCCGAATCAGAAGAGAATGAAAGGGAAGAGAAGGGAAGGACAGGACAGAGGAGAAGTAGGAGAGAAAGGGCTTGGTTTTTGAGCACTAGAAGAGGAAGGGGAAGAGATGAGTTGACTGGGGGACAGATGGAAAGGGTTTCCTTGTTGTCTGCAGCCTTCTCTTCTGCCGTGCTCCTACCTACTTTCTCCTCTGTTCACAAAGAAAGCAAGGCAAGGTGTGGAATCATGCCAGATCTCAGACAAACTGGATAGAAAAAAGAAGCAAATTACTTTAGATGTTTGCATTTTGAATGACATTTTAAATTTTGCTTCTTTGTGGATCTTTCCCCTAAAGAAGAAGTCCAAGAACCTCCCAATCCCCATGCCATCACTTACCATTATCCAGAATCCTCTTCATTTTCATGCTCTCCTTCGCTGCCTGTAGTTTTCTAGGGTAGGTGCCCAGTCCCCGGACAGCCAAACGCCTGTTCAAGCAAACAGGCCCTTTTAAAAAAGTCTGACAAGTTGCATTGCAAGCAAAACTGGTCCAGGGAGACCAGTATTCCTACTAGCTACACCCTACCCCCAACAGCCAAACGCCTGTCCAAGCAAATAGGCCCTTTTTAAAAAGTCTGGCCAGTTGTAGGGCTGCATTGCAAGCAAGCCAGGCCCATCCAGACTAGCATCCCTAGTAGCTACACCCCATTCCCGACAGCCAAATGCTTGTCCAAGCAAACAGGCCCTTTTTCAAAAGTCTGGCCAGTTGCAGGCAGGCGCTGCAAGGAAGCCAGGCCCATCCAGACCAGCATACCTAGTAGCTACACCTTATCCCCAACAGCCAAATGCCTCTCCAAGCAAACAGGCCCTTTTAAAAAAGTTTGGCCAGTTGCAGGATTGCATTGCAAGCAAACCACGCCCATCCAGACCAGCATCCCTAGTAGCTACATTCTATCCCCGACAGCCAAACGCTTGTCCAAGCAAACAGGCCTTTAAAAAAAAAGTCTGGCCAGTTGCAGGCCCGTGTAGCAACCAAACACGCAGGGCTGAATAAACCAAATTCAAACTATGCATTTCTATTTCTCCACAAAACCGGTAAGCAAGATTCTCAAAAGCAGTCACAAGCAGAGAGGCAAGAAACTACTTTCCATCAGGGCGCAGCAGTGAAACAGCAAATGAACCATTTTAAAGAGTAGTTGTGTTGTGCCTCAGTTTCCTCAAAAGGAAAATGTGCTTAGTGGTCTAGCCAGACATAATCATGAACCAGATTTACGGCGGCTCTCTTCCAAACTGTGGAAACTGAGTTTACACTGTGCTTAAAGCTAGTCAGCTCAGCAAAGTATTATAAAGACAATATTATTTATAAATGAGGCCAAGAGACAAAGAATGTTATAAATTCAAATAAAAAGTATTATTCAAATAAAAAGTATCAGTATGTTACATAAAGAAAATGAATGTCAGTTAAAAGTACATGATCTAAATAACATTCTTGTTTAAGGAAATAGCTTTAAAATCTAACATATGCTTAATTCATTGGCTCAAAGGTATCAAAAGAATATACTTTCATATTCACCCAGTCCTGTGTCCCATTCTGCCATCATGGTGAGAAAAAAATCCCAATGTCAGTTTAGAATTTCTTTCTGAAGAATTAAAAGAACTGCTCTGACTTTTATTGCAAACTTCCATTTTGATTAGGTCATGCAGATGACATCAGTTACTAGGCAGACACACAGACTTTAACAGGTTCTCTTCAAAGTAATTGCTGACCAATTAGGTGAAGCAGCTGTAAACTAAGAGAAAGTTACTTTCAGAGATGGCTGTTCCTGGATCCATTAATCACTGAGGCTCAGTCCTGCCACAAACTAACAATTAAAGCTCTCTTCCACCATGTAATCAAAAGTTCACTAAGACTTCACCACACAGAGGCTGAAAATCAATACACTGAAACACAAAATCAATACATTGGAACACAGATGGTAAAAAACCAACCCATATGCTTATTATAGAAAATACATGACATAGTCATTACCAGTGGACCCACAAATTCACAAAATGGCCTCTCTATTCATGCTTGGGAGGAGAAGGAAAGCAGCAGTGCATCATGCAAGCAAAACAAACCAGAAATCCTTAGGCCATTGACCCAACAGTATTATGTGAAGTCCTTAGCACTGCACAACATGAAAACAGCAGCATCGAGTTCCAATTGTCCCAAAACAGAAAACATGCTACATACAGTTCTGTTGCAATGTAAAAGGTGTCTGAGCTTCTACAAAGAACCTTCCTGCAAGGACTACTAATTACAATTAGTGAATCAACCTGTGGCATGGCCTTCTCACAGACAAGCCTACAACATCCCAGGCCCAGACTTCAAAAGGGCAGGCCAGGGCCATTTTAAAATGCAGAAAATATTGCAGCAAAGATTGGAAACCTTTTCCATCAAAGCCCCTAGATCCCCACACCAAACATAGAGACAGCAGACAGTTTAGACTGGAAAACAGCAAAGAAAGGGAACACCACTGACTTCAATAAACCATTTTGAGGGGGCTCCAGCTCCAAAAAATGGCCACTGTCTTTTTTGCACATGCTTTGGGCTTGAGAGAGCAGAGGAGGGAAACCAGCAGTACATTCCTTGCAGCATGCGTTGCAACTAGCACAGATCATACCAAGCTAGAGGCCAAATATTCAGCTGCTCACCTCAGAACATCTACTTGATATTCTAGGGCAGCCGCTCAATATTTGGCTTCAACCAACACTTAGACACAAGACACATAAATCTGAATTAGGAAAAACCTTTACTTTATTAAAGGTTATATCAGTGCAGAGATAGTACTACTAGTGTGAACATAGGATATTTTTAGCACTTGGAAACCACTATTGCGTTACCTAATGGAAATGACTGAAAAGCTACTTCTACTACTATGAGTAGCAGTAGTAGTTGTGGTTTTAAAGTCTATTCCTTCAAGCTAGAGTACACCACACAGCAGTAAGTTCAACTTTACTTAATTAAAAATTAAGAATTAATGTCTTGAGGCAGCTGTCAGCACAATCATATTTATTTATTTATTTATTTATTTCAATTTTATCCCACACCCTCCTGCTCACAGAGCAGCTCAGGGTGGCTTACAACACACATAATCAACAATTACCATTCATAATTAAAATATACTATTACTCACAATTTAAAAATTAATTTTAAATATCCTAAAAATACAAAAAATATACTAAAAGGGCAGAACTAATCTGTATGTAATAAGCATATGTGATATCATCCCATAATAATCACTGTTTATCATAACGTCCCCGCTCCTCCCAAGACACATCCTCCAGCCCCCCAGCCCCCCAAAAAATCCAAGGTCAAGCCCCAGCTGGGTCCCCAGTGTACTCACCCAGCAGGCCCAAGCCCATACAGGGCAGGCTGAGCTCAGCAGTGTCTCCTCCCCACTGGAGGACAGGATGTTGGGCTTGATGATGGACCCTTGGTCTGACTCAGTATGGCACTACCTGATTTGCTTCCTTGATATGATTATTATTAATAAAATATTATATAAAAATAAATACAATCTAAGAGTGATCTGTAATTTGAATGAAAAAGATTCAGTATGTCTGGCCACCAGATGGCTGGTCATCTGCAAACTCTCTCTCTCTCAAGAACTGAAAGAGAGATAAAATGATGCCTGTAGAGTCACCTTTATATATGCTCTGGTCTCTGGAGCAGCAGGCAGTCCCCACCCTCACACCCATGCTGAGTGAGACACTGAATAAAATACACAAAACACCACACAAAGCACTCTTCACTCCCCCCACCCCCACAGTTGCTGTTCCACCAGCCAATAGCACACACACACACACACACACATCACAACAGAGTCTCTCTCTCTCTCTCTCTCTCTCTCTCTCTCTCACACACACACACACACACACATCCATTGCTCCCCCTCCTGTCCCCTCTCCTGCCCACAGGGTGCCAAGGGCTACTGTCCATATAACGTTACTGTTGCTGCCAGTTGCCTCTCCATAGAACCCCATGAAATACTGCCCCAAGCGATCCTGACAATGCATTGTTCTTTGGTATGCACACACAGTGGATAGTACTCCCTAGCCCCCCAAAGCGCATTCTTCCAACTTTTGACCCTTACAGGTCTCCTTCAATGAGCCTCTGGCTCTCCAAGTCCCCTCCCAGGCTCCCCCACAAGTCCCAACCTGCAAGTGACCCCCCCAAGTGACCAAAGCAGCGCTTTGCTGTTTGCACATGCGCAGAGTCTAGGAGCAAGCTCATGCATGTGCAGTTCTCCAGCTTGGAGAACTGTACATGCATGAGCTCCAGCATGCTATAAAAAGGTGTTCAGAGCACAGGAGCTGTTTTAAACAGCCGCGCCAGCCTCTGAACATGCGGCCAGCATCGGGGACAGGATTTTTTGTAAGGTAGTGGGTGCGGGGGGTCAGGAGAGGCCTTGCCTCATGCGTCCTAGGGGTAGCACCATGCCTGGCATTGAGCATGAGCACAGATGAGATCTCCCACTGGTTCTGGCAGGTGGCAGCTTGAGCTAGATGCACCTCTTACACCCACCCACCCCCTCTCTCTTATTCTAGCCATGGGGAGCCTATCTCTCCCTTTGTCTCTGGTCATGTACTGCAGGTGACGGCATGGGTGGGAGTGTGTCTGTCTCTCTCCTTCTAGCAGGGGGGAGACTTGCTCTCTCTCCACCAACAGTAGGTTGCTACCTCGTAAAAAGAGGTCCTTCGCGCTAGCTCTCATCATTCTCACCACGTCACCCTGCGTTCCTTCCCCGAATGGACTTGTCATATTACTAGAAAGGGTTAGATGGAACTGTCACTCTGAAAGGGAAAGTGCTTCTTAGCCTAGAGAGGCGCTGGAGGCCATCAGAACAGGCATGCCATGGTGGTGGGCAGTTGCTTGGGCACGAGCATCAGGCTTCTACCTCGTAAATAAAGGATCTTCACGCTGGTTCTCATCATTCTCAAAACATCACCCTGGGTTCCATCCCCGCATGGACTTGTCTCATATCTGTAAAAAGGGTTGGGTGGAACAATCACTCTGAAAGGGAGAGTGCTTTTTAGCCTAGAGATGAGCTCGAGGCCATCAGAGCAGGTTGCTGCCTTAAACAGTACAGGGTGACTTAGTTTTATGGAAGAAGGAGACCCTGACCAATATATCCCAGACCATTGTTTATTTAACCCAGGCCTGCACAACATGCGGCCTGCATATAGATAGGCCCGCTTATCCACTGGTTCCGGATGCAGTGGAATGACGGCACAATAACCTAGATGCCTGATGGTTCTTGGGATGGAGTGGCTGCTTCAGGAATGACATCCCATGGGAGTTGAATGATGTCCCTAGAATTAGTGCTTGACTGGGCACACTTCATTCAATCATGCGATAGGTGGTAGCAGATACAGGGAGGCACACAGGCAGGCACATAATTATGTTGTGTGTTATTTCCATCTCATTCTGGTAGGTTTGCTGCTGGATGTGGGCATTGAGCATAAGCACAGATGAGATCTCTCGCTGGTTCTGGCAGGTGGCAGCTTGAGCTGGATGCACCTCTCCCCCTCAACCCCCATCTCTCTTGTTCTAGCAGCAGGGAGCCTCTCTCCCTCTCTCTCTTTCTGGTCATGTACTGCAGGTGACAGCATGGGTGGGAGCGTGTCTGTCTCTCTCCTAGCAGCTTTCTCTTTCTCCACAAGTATCAGGTTGCTACCTCATAAAAAAGGTTCTTTGTGTTGACTCTCATCATTCTCACCACATCACCCTGCATTCCATCCCCGCATGGACTTGTCTTATATCCCTATAAAGGGTTGGATGGAACTGTCACTCTGAAAGGGATAGTGCTTCTTAGCCTAGAGAGGAGCTCGAGGCCATCAGGACAGGCATGTCCAGGTTCTTTACGCTGGCTCTCATCAATCTCACCATGTGACCCTGTATTCCATCCCCGCATGGACTTGTCTCATATCCGTAGAAACGGTTGAGTGGAAATTTGTGGGGGTGCCAGAGAGAGAGAGAAAGGCTTTTATACTACAGGAGCTTGAGAAGTTAATGATGGTTCTTGGGACTGGAATGGCTGCTTCTGCATGCAGTGGAATGACAGCCCCCTTTGACTGGCACGATGGCTCCAGAACCCTGATATTGGGTCCTGGGACTGGAGTGGCAGCCTCTGGATGTAGTGGATGAACAGCCCCCTGTGCCTGGAATGGTGGCCCCAGAACCCTGATGGTGGGTCCTGGGGCTGGAGTGTCTGCTTCTTGATGCAGTGGAATGACAGCTCCCTGTGAGCAGAATGACGGCCTCAGAAACCTGACGGTGGATCCTGGGACTAGAGTGGTAGCTTATATCTGTTTGCAGACAGCACCGCATGTGGAGCAGCCAGGGGCCGGGCACGTTTCTGTGTGTGTGGGGGAGAGAGAGAGAGAGAGAGGCTCTCTGGCAGCGGGCGGCAGAGGGGAAGGAGCATTGGAGGAGCAGGCAGTTGGGCAGGTGGGAGCTTGGTAACAGCTGTGGCAGCATCAGGGCATGTTTTTGTGGGGTGGTGCCAGAGAGAGAGAGAGAGAGGGGGGGGGGTCTCTGGCAGTGGGCGGTGGAAGAAGAGGAGCATCGGAGCAGCAGGCAGTCAGGCAGGTGGGAGCTTAGCAGCAGGAGCGGCAGTAGCAGCAGGGCATGTTTCCATGGGGTGGTGCCAGAGAGAAAGAGAGAAGCTCTCTGGCCGTGTGTGGTGGCATGTGGTATCAGAGGAGCAGGTAGTTGGGCATGTGGGAGCTTGGAAGCAGCAGTGGTAGGCATGTTTCTGTGGAATGGTGCCAGAGAGAGAGAGAGGCTCTATGGCAGCGGGCAGTGGCATGTGGCATCAGAGGAGCAGGCCATTGGGCAGGTGGGATCTTAAGCAGGATGCACCTCTCTCTCTCTCCCCAGCCCCTCTCGCTCTGTCTCTCATTCTAGCAATGGGGAGGTTCTCTGCTTCTCTCTCATTCTAGCAGCGAAGAGCCTCTCTCTCTCTCTCTCTCTCTCTCTCTCTCTCTCTCTC
>QEPC01003612.1:123779-138314 GCA_003113815.1 Sphenodon punctatus
CTGTGATTCAGCTTTAGGGTTTGTTGGAGTTATTCATAGCATTTAGAAATTTAGAATACATTTATTAGTTAGGTAGTTAGTTAGTTATTAGTGTAGATATAGAGATATAAATATTTGATTAAAAAATTCAATAAAAATTTTTTAAAAAATTATATATTAAAAAACATTGTTTTTTTCGGGCCCAACAGCCGAACGCGAACGCGCGAACCACCCAAACACTGAACGACCAAACACGAACGCACAACCCGATGGCGAACGAACCGAACGGCCGAACACGAACGTACGAACTGCCCGAACAACTGAACACGAACGGCCGACACACGAACGGCCGAACCGAACGGGCGAACACGAACATGAGGTACGACCGAACGACCGAACATGAACACATGAACCGAACGCGGCCGAACCGAACGGCCGAACGCGAACACACGAACCGATCGCGGCCGAACCGAACGGCCGAACACGAACCGCGATCTGTTCGCCCATGCCTACTAAATAACACTCAAGGGACACTAATAATCCAAGGAGATTGCAAAACACCCCTCTCCAGATTGGACCATTCTCTAACATTAAATTTAAAACAGTGGCAAAGAAATTTAATCAGGGACTTTGAAGGACATGGCCTGCTAGATGCATGGAGACATTGTAACCCACATCAGAAGGACTATACATTATGATAATTTCACAAAATTTGATCATGTCCTATTGTTTCAGAGGCACAAAAAATAATCTCCAGCCAAATACTTCTATTAGTACCATCAGACCATAATGCCATAATCTCATATTTAAAATGGGGCAACAACCCACACTACAGAAACAATTATTGGCAATTAGATAGAGCCCTAATTAGCAGCCCTAATATTGTAGACAAGATAAGGGAAGAAATTCAGGAATATTTTGAACTAAATGATTTCTCAGTAGTCACCATAAACTGTGTGGGTAGCAGCCAAAGCGGTCCTTAGAGGAAAATTAATCTCTTTAAAAGTGCAAATTAATAAAAGTGCTAATTAAGGGGAAAAAAGAGACCTTAATATGGAATTTTAAAAATAGAAGCAAAAAATATGAGACGGCCAAACAAAAAAAATGGGCTGAAATGATAACTGATAGGACCTTCTCCATTTAATATGAATTGTACTTGATTTTATATTGCATACATTATGCTTCATCATCGACCTAGATAAAGAGGCTATTTTACACATGCATGAAAATAAAGCATTCTCTCTCTCAAAAAAGTCTGAAAAATCAATGAGATTAATGAGATTGCCTTTGCATTTTCTTATATTAAATACTTTTTATTAACAGTGGTGAAAACTTTCTAGTAATTGCACATTCACTCTCGTAAATAGCAAGAAACTCCCATTAACAAGAGTTTCTCCTAGAGCCTTCTAGGAGCCCTGATGCTGTAAATCCATGTGAGTTACCTAGCAGCAAAGCTGAAACCATCACCCATGAAAACAGGCATTCCCAAGAAATACACTCTGCCTGAACCAAGATATTTTATTTATTATTTATTTATTTATTCAAATTTTTACCCCACTTTTCCCAATTAGACTCAGGTTGGCGTATAAAATATAAAAACATAAAACAACTAAAACATTTTCCCTAGCCCCACCCACCAACCTTTCCCTAACCCCACCTAGGCCCCATCCCTGCCTGCCAAATGGCTGACCAAACAAAGGCCCATTTCACACGAGATGCACCCCCCATGCCCACGCATGGGAATGGGTGAGGGTGCCAGTGTGACCACTGCGGTGGGTGGGTGGGGGTTCGTGAACGCTCCTGCATTCCACCCATCACCCACGCATGGAGCCACCCACCAAAATGGCGATGGCTCCGTGTGTGGAGATTAGCGGAGGTGGGCATGCGTCTGTGTAATGGCTGCCCACACACCGCACACCCACCATGGCGCATGGCCATCCCCCCTCCCCTCCCGCTGCAGCCCATTTGAAAGGGGCCATAAAGGTCTTGTATCTTTTCCAGAAGATGAGCAGGCTCTGGCTTAGGCAGATCTCCAAGGGGAGGAAGTTCCATAATTGTGTGACAGTCACTGAGAATGCCCCTTGTTGTGAAAATTTCATGGACAGATGGTACCCACAAGAGGGCTCTCCTGGCTGATGACATAGGCCTCACGGAACATAAGGGAAGAGGTGGTCTTTCAGATACCTGGGGCCCAAGCTGTTTCGGACTTTATAGATCAAAACCAGCTCCTTTAATCACACCCAGAAAGCTATTGGTGGCCAGTGTGGTCTCTGGAGCACTGCTGTAATGTGCTCCCAATGACTGGAGGGCCATTGCATTCGGCACCAGCTACAGCTTTCAACAGTCATCAAGGCCAGCCCCATGTAAACACATTGCAGTAGGCTAACCTCAAGGTTATGAAGGCATGGTTGATGGTGGTCAAATCTGAATCTGATTAAAAAAACAGTTGCAGCCTTCTCACCAGATGAAGTTGGTGAAAAACATTCCTGGCCACCGCTGCAACCTGGCAATCCAGGTAAGCAGTGGATTCAAGAGTAGTCCAAGGCTGTGAACCTGACTGACCAAAGAGGTTCATATATCCCCAGGTCACAAGGCCAGCCAACCATCATCACCTCTGTCTTGTCTGGATTCAGCTTCAATTGACTCACCCACATCCATTCCCAACAGCAATCAGGTACTGGGTAAACAACTAAGCACTGAGACTGCAGTACTTGGGTCAGATGGAAAAGACAGAGTTGGGTATCATCAGCATACTGATGGCACTTCACTCCAAATCTCCTAGCATCTCGCCCAGGGACCTCAGATACAGATTGAACAGGAATGGGGAGAAGATGAAACCCTGCAGGACTCCATAAGGAAGTCTTGAGGCATTTACTACCCATGGGTAATACCTGCATTTTCGGGAACCCCCAGCAGGCATCCAGTGGGTTTACCCAGCACCGACTGGGAGCACAGTTGCCTGAAAATGTGGGTCTTTTGGGGATGCTCCGGGAAGCACCTACCCATGCGCACTCCCTGAGCTGACTCACTCACCCAGCTTTGATGCTTCTCCCTCGACTCCTCTGACCACTGCTCTTTCCATTCAGGCCTGCTACTCAGTTGACCCAGGTGATGCGCCACATTCACCGTAGTGGGGGTACATGTGGGGCTGGATGATCACTGAGAGAAGTGGCACCGTTGGGCAGATGAGTCAGTCTGGGAAGTGTGTGGAAGCAGGAGCTGACTCATCCTGAACTGACTCACCTGCCTGGCTGTGTTGCTGTTCCTCCAGCCCCATGTGCACCCCCACTATGGAAACTGTGGCATGCCGCTTGGTTCAGCTGAGGAGTGGGCCAGGCCAGGAGAAGCAGTGGGAATTAGGGATGTGCGAACAGAACCGAGTTTGGAAATTCGGTTCGGTTCAAAAATCGAGTTCGGCTCGAAAGTTTGGTTCAGTCAACTGAACTATTCGAGTTCGGTCGAATTCCGAACTTCCAAACCAAGTTCTTACATTCAAAACTGGGTTTTTTGGAGTTCCAAACTGGTTCAAATTCGACTGAACAGTTCAGTCGAATTCGAGTTCAGTTCGAAAGTTCGGTTCGGTCGACCGAACTATTGGAGTTCACTCTGAACTCTGAACTGCGTTCGCACATCCCTAGTGGGAATAGCAGCCGGGTGAGTGAGTCACCCTGGGGATCATGTATGTAGCCCGTTGGGTCATGTCCAGGTACCTCAAGTTTGATGGGGTACCAGTTTCTCCAGGTACCCTCTTTCAGCTCTAATTCCTATGTCCCCCCAGGTCACCCAGCCAGCTAACCATCATCACCTTGGTCTTGTCTGGATTCATCTTCAGTCGTCTTTCTTACATCCAGTCTCTAATGGCAGCCAGGCACTGGGTAAGCTCCAAGACTGCAGGGCCTGTGTAAGATGAAAAGGAGAAACAGAATTGCGTGTCATCAGCATACTGATGGAATTTCACTCCAAATCTCTGAACAGTCTCACCCAGGGGCCTCAGATACACATGAAACAGATGTGGGGACAAGATGGAACCCTGGGGGACCCCACAAAGAATCTCCTGAGGGGATGATGAGTCTATTACCACCCTCTCGGTTCTCTCAGCCATGAATGAACAGAACAACCCACGAACAGTCCTGTGAATCCCTGCCAAGTCACGCAGCTGTGCCAACAACGCACCACAATCAACTGTATCAAAGGCCACTGCAAGATCTAATAAAATCAACAGGGTACAATTACCCTTGCTGATTTCCAAGTGGACATCATCAACCAAAGCCACAAGAGCAGTCTTAGTGCCATGTCCAGAATGAAATCCTGTCTGGCATGGGTCCAGGAATCCAATAGCATTGAGATGCACTTGAAGTTGTGAGGCAACCATCCATTCAATAAACTTCCCTAAAAAGGGGAGATTAGAGATGGAGCGAAAGTTGGCACCGAGTCAACATCAAGAGATGGTTTCTTGAGCAGGGGTTGGATGAATGCAGTTTTGAGGCCATCAGGGACCCTGCCCTCCTGAAGGGAGGCACTGACAGTCCAAGCAAGCAATGGCCACAATGTCTCCTGGCTAGCTTTCCCCAGCCAGGATGGACATGGATCTAGTTCACAACTGGTTGCCAGTGCCTGCACAACTACAAGCACAGCTTCTGCATCAGTGGACTAGACTAACTGAAGCTGATCCAAGCAAACCGGACAAGACCGAGCTTCCCCGACCCCAAACTCTTGACTCTGTACCCAAACTGGCAATTCTCAAGTTGCATCATATATGAGTGACTTTATCTGCAAAGTAGGTGGCAAACTCAACACAGACGGCAGCCAATGACTCTAACTCCAGGTGGAGACAGCTAGGCTTTAATAAGCTATTCACCACCCAGGAGAGCTCTGCTGGACAGCACTTTGCAGACACAATGGCAGTAACGAAGGTGACTTTCATCACTGCTGCTGCAGCCATAGCATAGTACTTCAAAAACAATGATGCTGCAGTCAGATGGCTTTGGTGCAAGTCGAGCACCGCCTGCGTTCTAACCACCTACCCTTTCGCTTTAGCAGCCTCAGTTCCTCCATATACCAGGGAGCATTATGCTGCCACAGCAGAGGAAGGGGACACCTGGGTGCCACTTTTTCAATGGCCTGGGTCAGCATAGCATACCACAAATCAACCAGGCCATCGACAGAGAGGCCATCAAGGTCAGTGGGTAAATCCCCCCAGAGAGTTCTGGAATCCTATTGGATCCTTTAGTCTCCAGGGGCAAACCATCCTAACTGGTCCACCACCCTGACAGGGGCAAAGGAGTACAGGGATCTGGGCCCTCAGAAGATATAGTCTGACCATGACAACAATGTCATAACAATTCCCACAATAAATGAAACCCTTGTTCCCAGGCCAGTGTAGAACATTATATCCAATGCGTGTCCAGTCTCATGTGTTGGGCAAGATATTATCTGGGTTAAACCCATGGTTTTCATGGCAGCTATGAAATCCTGCTCTGCCCTTGAAAGGCTGGCCTCAGCATGTATGTTCAAATCACCCAAGACAACACCACCACCTACAGGATTGGGCCCACTGCCTCTAAGTAGCTGTGCACTCCCCCCCCGCCTAACAGCTGATCATGGAGGAGGGGAGCCTGGGAGAAGCATGTGTGCTCATGCTCCTTTCTCCCACCTAACAGCTGATTACAGAAGAGGGGAGTCTGGAAGAAGCATGTGCGCTCAACGCCAGCCAGTGAGTTTATTGGCTAGAGTGAGATTTGAACCCTGGTCTCCCAGGTCCAAGTCCAGCACCTTCTCCACTCACTGAGCCAGTATGCCCTCAGTATTACAGGTTGGAATTTGCCTTCAGTGGCAGAATTAGTCCCATAGATAAGAGTATTTTGATGATATATTTCTGAAAATAATATTTAATGCTGTGCTTCAGAATAGTGGGCAAAAGTATTAATAGTACTTGCTAACTTTTCAATTTCCCATTATTGAAAAGCCAAGAAACTGGTTTTGACCTCGGGAATTTTAAAGTGCTTTCCCTTCTCTTCAATAACGTTCTTGCCTTCAATATTAGTGGATCACTTCAATTATACTTATATACCATACGAAGGACTGTCACAAAAGTCAGCATAAAACGTGTCTGCATCTTTAACACTGATCAACGGTCACACTCTTGTACATATTGTTCTGATTCACGGTCACATTTAGAAACATTGTTTCAAAACTATTACCAGGAGAGAAGGTATTTTTGTAAATTGTAAATTGTAAAAAAAATGGGAGTTATAGTTTGGCTATCTGAAAAATAGAATCGCAAACATTAATATAAAACATATCTAGTAATGCTTCTGTGTGTTTCTAAATCGTGCACAAGATGCCATCAATAATAGGACAATAAAAGGCATAAAATAGTTCTAGACTAACTATTTTATGCCTTTTACAAGACTTTAGCTGTGGAAAAAAGAGAAATACCATATTTTTTTGCATAGGACTTGAAAGAGTTATGGTAACTCAAGAAGTGTTGTAAACACCACCATCTAATTTGGGGTAGTGACTGTTGCATGTGGGAACACACTAAGATTGGAAAGTGTAAATGACAAAGAGGAGACTTAACATGAGTTCTTCTCACCCTAGTGTCATCTGCAGCTCATCACACTTTTGGAGCCTACTATTTTTCCTTAGCAGGGTATCCTATCCTTTGGATAAACCGTCCTACCATGGAGTCAGATCAGCAATTGCTACTGGACCAAGGTAAATTTCCAGCGTGTGAAAAAAATGATAGTGAAGGGCCTGGATATCATAAGTCCTCCAGGGAGACAGCACCGCTGTAGGTTTCCTTGCTGTTCACTTCCTGTCATTCAGGTGTGACCTAGACTGTCTCCTCGTGCAGTTCATTCTAGTTGCCATGCTGACTTTATACTTGTCCTCTCTGCTGAGATGACTAGTGAAGATGTTGCTGAAATTAAATTGCCAAAGCCTTCATTCACAGAATCATATGGATTTGAAGGCATACCTAGTATTTTAATCCAGCCTAAGGGCATGACATTAAGAGCTAATTAAGTTATTTATACTAAGCTTTCAAAAAAATAAATGACCATTCTATCTTCAACTACTGCCAATAAAGGTAATTCCATAACCTAAAAGTTTGTTCATGTTTAAACATTTTTCTTAATATATTTTACCTGCGGTTTATGCCTAATGCTACTACTTATCTCACTGAGTACTAATTCATCTTTGTTCTCTTTAGAACATTGCTAGACATCTATTAGGTCTTCCTATAGTCCTTTTTTTACCAGGCTGAATACACACAGATCTCTTAATCTCGCCTCAGAGGTCTTTATTTTAAAAACTTTTATCATTTTTGTTGCTCTCATTGGCACTTGGAACTCTCTTGAAAGATATATACACAGCCAGTGATCAATGTAAATTTCTAGGATGGTTAGAAATATGGAAGTCATTGCCTGTAACGGATGAACATTCCTTCCCTACAGGATGGGTGAAATAACACTGTAAGTGATAAACACACATCTGTGCTCACTGATCATGTTGAAGCTTCATTGGCAGAAGCCCAGGGAATGAACACCAACTGGCAGTGGGTCAATATTTTTATAGTGAGCACTGCATGATATCCCAATTACCACATTTAGGGTAATGAGGTAAAAACATAATAATTAAATCTGAAAATGGTAAATAAAAGTTGTTTCATTATTTATGACAATAAATTTGTGAAGCATAAAGCCTGCAGGAGCACTGCCTGATCTGGGGATTCAGTGGTGCTATGCAAAATGGTGATGATGATTATAGGAATGTTTGACAGACCACACTGACCCATTCATTAGGAAAAGGAAAACTTTACCATATGTTCAATTAAATGTAACATCCCATGCATCGCAGGCCCCGCGGGCTTATACGTTATTGCTTCTAGTTTATTCAGTCTATGTGCACCTAGGGTAGGACTGTACCCCAAGAGCCGATACTATGGTAGGGAAGCGTAGAAGCCTAGCTGGGAAAATAGTGGCACTGAGGGAAGGGAGAACAACTTTGCAGTAAAAAGTTGTCAGCATGGTGACAGATGAAGGGTTCTGAAGTGCAGCAAGACGTAAACCAGGACTGGGAGCCTCCTTCTGAATTGCCATGGGGCCTCCCTAGGATTGGGCTCCCCACAATTGAGGCTTTGTGGGCCTGTATGTTACGCCAGATTTCTCACACTATATCGTAACTTGTGGCTTATTCATGTGACCATGCTGATAACTTGTTTATGGACCCCATGTATTGAGGACCACTGTTAGACCTCCCAACACATGATGCCCTGTGCGGTTGCACAGTTTGCACTTGCCTTTTATCTGGCCCTGTACAGAAGAATGAACTGCAGACTCATCGTTGCTCCTGAGGCGCTGGCCATCAAGAAGGTACAGAGAAGCCATCTCATTCTTACACACTCTTCAGACTCAGGACCATATCATGCCTCCCTGGGAGAAAACCCATGGAACGGGCCTCCTGGAATTATGGGTTTTTAACAGCTTGCTCCATAATGGGGCAAGAATTTGTTAACACACCAATTATAGGCACAATGTGACTGCGAAACGCAAGTGCCAGGTGTTATGGTTCTATTTTGGTCATTTTTGGTTGTACTACACAATGCTAGAAAAGGACTGGATACGTTCATACAGGATATATATCAGTCAAGTTGGTCAGGAGATGAGGCCTCTGCCTGCCAGGAGCTGCTAGTGAATGCCAAGAAATAGATCACTCCATTACGACCTGTTGAGAAGTTCTCTGAAGCAATCATAGCTGATCCCTATCAGAGACAGGATGTTAGGCTAGATGGAGGGACCACAATGGTCCCAGTATGGCACATCTTGTGTAGAAAAAAAAAAGAAGAAGCTATTTCTAGAGGACTAAAGTGTGACATGAATGAGAAAGTTACACTGGAGTTAGATTTCCTCCCATTGCACATTAACAAGGGGCAGATTCTCACTTGTGTCAGAGTTTTGTTTGAAGCAGGGAGTTGGGGTAGGGAGCCGTTGAATCAAACTCAATGCCTGTTAAAGTTTAAATGGGACAGTTCTAAGTACCACCGCAGGCTAAAGATCCCTTATTAACTGCTCTATGAGGGTATTCCCATTCTCTGACCACCACCTAATCCCTTAACACCACCCATTTGTCCCTTATCTCTGCCCCACTATGAGGACTTTCCTTGAATTCTTGTCCAACACTGATGATTTTTCTTCTGCTCTCAATCTCCTTCTTTCCACCCTCTCTCACCTTTATTTCATTCACACAGCGGTTTATGCCCACCATTCCATATTCTCATCCATCTGGTGAATTTTACACCTCTGTTTGCAAGGCCAGCCCTGTCAACCCTCAATCGTTGTTTACGTCTTGCTGCACTTAAAAAACTTGCACTTGTGACCATGCGGACAACCTTTTTACTGCAAAGTTATTCTTTCCCTCAGTTCCACTATTTTCCCAGCTAGGCTCCTCTACTTCCCTGTTGGCTCTTGGGGTATATTCCTACCCCAGGTGCACATAGAATAATAGAATCTTAGAGTTGGAAGTCACATCAGAGGTCATATAGTCCAACCCCCTGCTTAATGCACAGAATCCACATCTACAGCATCCCTGATAGATTGCCAGTCAGCCATCTGGATGGCCTCTAGTGAAAACCTCTAGTGAAGGCGTGCCAACACCACATCTCTTGCAATAACTCACAAGTGGCTCTTCAACTTTGCCTTTTTAGGACAATGGGTAAAAACAGAAGTGACAGTGGAGCAGCAGCAACCCTGGCTGGGTTGGGTTGCAGCCACTGACATAGCTGGGGTCAGATTAGGGAACTGACCACACATGACCTCAGCTGGAGAACCAGCCCCGCCCCCGCACTGCCCCCTGCCAGGACAGGTAGCCATGGTGGCCAATCATGGACTGCCATGGCAGCTGGCCATGACAGCGCTGATCCAGGAGGGGTCATGGCAGGTCAGAACATATGTTCTAAGGATGGTAGCCCTGGCTGTGACTTTGACACTTTGCTGAGTGACAATCCGGGCTAGCCAAAGGATCAGTCCGAGGCAAACATCTGGGGAACCTGAACACAAATGTGACAGTGACCTATGGGTCACAGCAGGAGAAACCTGGCCAGAGAAGGTTACTGTCACATTTGATTTTACCCATTGTCACCTGCACACAGGTATACAATATCCCCAAAGGAAAGCTGGTTACCATTAACCATATATATTTTTTGTGAACAAAAAAGCCCTTGGGTAGAAATCTACCCCAATTTGTTTTACCATGGATTAGATTTCTACCCCAAATTGGGGTAGAAATCTATCCTGAGAGTTCAGACTTGTAGTAAACCTAATTTGTTTTCCCATGGGATAGGTCTGATGGAGTTATTTATTTATTATTATTATTATTATTATTATTATTATCATCAAGCATTTATATAACACCAGCAATGTACCTGGCACTTTAGAAAGTAATGGAATAAACCTGCCCTAGGGAGTTGACATATTCAACACTTTAAGTGCCAAAGGACTGGGGTAAAAACCTACTCCATGAAGCACATAATATTCCATTTTTTAAGGGATAATATTAAGTCACATGCCCACAATCCCAGGCACTTTTCCTAATATCTGGCTCCCTCAGCAAACTTCCACTTATGCCCTCTCTGCCAGACCCAGGGCCAGAGCCCCGGCACCACAAGGTAGGTCGGGCTCTGGGTCTGGTGGTGGCGGCGGCGGCAGCGGCGGTGGGTACGGCGGCACTCTGGAGTGCTTCAGGCCACTACTAGGCATTCCGGTTTGACCCAGGAGGCCTAGTAGAGGCCTGAAGTGCTCCGGAGCACCGCTGCCGCCGGGGCTGGAGCCCCAGCACCACCAGGTAGGGTGATCCCTGGGGTGGGGAGGGTTAAAAAAAATTATGAGGCTGGGCAGGGTGGGGGGGAGGTGCTCCCCAGTGCCCCTTCCATCTGCGCAGCCTGGAGGGGAGAAGGAAAACCAGCCCCCCCTGCCCGAACTCCCTGGTGTTTGCACATCCCTAGTACCACACATCAGATGGACAATTGCTCTGCTTCAGGCCAGTGCCCTGGGTTTGGCTGGCACACTCTGCCACCGGTGCTCTGGGATGTTCAAGAGCTCTGCCAGCAGGGCTGCTTGAGAGCAGGCACACACTGCTCCACCTACACATCTGGCGGGGTGCCTTTAGATGGACGGGTCACATAGGGGTGAAGCAGGCTGGTGCAGCCAACAACATTGCATCCCACCCATCTAAAAAACCCAGTTATCTTTGGTATCTCTCCTTAAGCCTTTTCTTTACTGAGATGCTTATATCCAGGGTCCTCTGTTCACTGCATTTTCCTCACTGTCGCCAATGGAGAAAATGCCATGAGCATGGGTAGCTGCCTGTATCAAATCTGAAACTGGGTAGGCAGCTGGGGTTCTGAAATGACTTCTTATCTTAGTGGCAACTATTTAATCTCTCACCATTGCCTTCTTCTTATCATTTCTTTCTATTGTGTCCCTCTGCTCTCTAATCATATACTTACAGATACGTTTGATCCTTAGGGCCAGGCTGTAGATTATATTCTTTTTTACATGTTTGGGATGACATGAATTCCAACATAAGTATATGTGGGCATCTGTTGGTTTGCTGTATAGATTGGTGACAATTTGGTGTTGGTAAATGGTGAGCAAGACATCCAAAAAAGGAACGTGAGATTGCTAGATCTCAAGTCAGGCTTAAGAGACTGATGAAGGCTTTCAGTCAGTACTGTAATAAAGGTCATCTTTTGATTAATTACACCAAAACTTAAATCCTGGTGATCAGTAAGTGGCGGGTCCAACATAAGTGGTTTATGGATAATAACAGTATAGAACAGGCCAATCAATTTAAATACCTGGGGGTATTAATCTCCACAGTTCCATCTTGGAAGGCACACTTTAAGGCCGTACGGGCGACTGTGAGAGCAACAGGTCTTGGGGTAGACGGTTTCTACCGGAACAAAGGAGGTTGACTTTTTAGACCAACCTTAGAACTATTGAAGGTGAGGATGGTTCCCCAATTGCTTTACAGGGCCCAAATTTGGAGCGCAACTATGTTAGATGATCTTGAGACAGAACAAAATAGAATCCTTCGTTTAATATTACATGCTCCAAGATTTACACCTGTGGTATTCCTTAGAGCCAAGGTGGGGGTTAACCACTTGCCATGAAAGCTAAACTTTCTATTATCAAATATTGGCTACGGCTAAACCTCCTAGACTTGGGATCATGGCAGCTCAGGGGAAAACTACTGTTACAGGACCGTGGATATCTGCAATAAATGGGATTTTGGGGTCATTGGGGTTTTCTATGAGTTATATGTTGTCTTGCCCATTTGAGAGAGCCTGGGTTGAACTAAAAATGTGGGTCTATGATGTGGAGTTGCAGGGTGAACGAGAACACTTGGAGGCTCAAAAATTCTCAAAAGTGTTTCCAAGTTTTGTATCCTCTTTTAAGGGAGCATCGTATCTGACCAACCCTAGATTGGGGAAATATAGAATAGCATTGACTCTGGCCAGGTTCAACGTATTTCCATCAGTCCTAACAGAAGGTAGAATAAAGGGCATCCCAAGGAATGAGAGGTTTTGTCTACATTGTAGAAATTTACAAAAGGACCTTGTGGAAACACTGGCTCATATCTTATTGGAGTGTCCCTTGTATCAGATGTGGAGGAGGACCTATATTGCTCAGTTTTGTAAACCGGTGTACCAGTACTCAAGGATGGAGGAGTATCTGCTTAGTGGCATGAACCCGGAGATATCACTCAGTGTTGCTAAATTCCTAACGCTTATGTTGAAACTTAAGGCAGGGAAAACTTGATTTCCTACTGGGGAGGGGGGTGATTGTATTATTGTAGGGTACAAAGAATGACAACTGTGAGGATTTAGGGTAAGGGATCACAGCCATCTAGTTTTAGATATGGGGCATGGATATTAAGCGGAAGTACAGAGGGTGAGTAGAAGGGCATTTTTGCCAAGATTTTGGATAACTGTCAAACTAATAATTTTATCTTCCTATTAATTATGATAATCCATTAGAGTTCTATTTTGTCTTAGCTTTTAATTTGTTAGCATGTAAGTTGTTGGCATGTAACTGAAGAGGAGTATTTATTTATTTTATTTTATTTATTTTTATTTTATTTATTTCATTAAATTTATTAGCTGCTCCCTCATGCCTACGGCATCTCGGGGCAGCTTACAACATTATAAAAAAACCAATAACATCAATAAAAACCAACAATAATCATAAACCAAACCCATAAAAATATAAAAACAGCACTAAAACTACCCCCACCTCCCCCTCCCCCATCCCGTCCAAAGGCCTGGGCGACCAGCCAACTCTTGCACACACGTCGAAAGGCCAACAGACCCAGAGCCAGGCGGGGAAGTGTTTTGGTACAGCGAGTCTGCAGATGGAGGGATTTGCCCTGTTTTGGGCGGTCTCTGTATGCCATTTGTAATGATGTTTTAAGCATGTAATATTGGTTATAGTTAAGATAACAGATGCCTTAAACGTTATGGAGACTTGTTACTATGGTTGCCTGATTTTTGCCAGTGGTGGTCGTGGCTATAAAAAAATTGTTAATTGTTTAGTATTTTTTGTTTTGTAATGGCCTAAGACTACACAAATAAATTTCTTAGGATGAGCAGAGTTGATCTCCTCTTTGAAGCGGTCAAAGTTGTCCTTGCCACTAGTCCAGATTACAAAACTATCATCAATAAACCTCCATCATACAAGGGGTTTATGTTTAGTATTTTTTGAGTGTTCCAGTTTCCCCATGAATAAATTAGCATACGAAGGTGCCATACGTGTTCCCATGGCTGTGCCTTGTATTTGTAAGTAGTGTTTCTGGTTGAAAGTGAAGTTGTTGCAAGTCAGAACTAGATTGGCTAGTTCAGTAATCAACTCTGTAGGAGGTTCCTTTGTACTTCTGTTGTTGAGGAGATCGTTCAGAGATTGGATATCATCCTTGTGTCATATGTTGGTATACAGAGACGTGACATCAAAGGTCGCTAGTATAGTGTTGGAATCAAATTGGTATTGTTTATTTAAGGCTTCAATCTTCCGAAGGAAATCGTTGGTGTCTTTGATATGAGATGGAAGGTTTTGGACCAAATTTTGTGTCAATATATAGAGAAATTCTTTCGGTGGCTGTATTGTTGCCTGAGACAATTGGGCATCCTGGATTATTGGGTTTGTGAATTTCTGGTAATTCACAATTTGGTAATTCACAACTCCAATCTGGCTTCCGCCCACTTCATTCTACTGAAACTGCTCTCGCTAAGATCACCAATGATCGTCTGGTGGCTAAATCTAAACGTCTCTATTCTATTCTTGTTCTCCTTGATCTCTCTGCGGCCTTCGATACTGTTGACCACTCACTCTTGCTGGATTCTCTTCACGCCCTTGGCTTTTGTGGCTCTGTCCATAACTGGTTCTCCTCCTACCTCTCTGACCGCTCCTTTAATGTGTCTCTCTCCAACTCCGCCTCCTCCTCCTTCCCCCTCTCAGTTGGTGTTCCTCAAGGCTCTGTTCTTGGCCCTCTCCTCTTCTC
>QEPC01003612.1:148812-160755 GCA_003113815.1 Sphenodon punctatus
CCCCCCCACCGACTCCATTGTTCCTGCCCACCCCAGGATCCACCTACCCACCCAGTGCCCCCTTGTCCTGCCTCCCCCAGACTAAATTGCCCTGGATCCCCCTGCCCCACCCAGTGCCCCCTTCCCTTCCCACCCCGGAATCCCCCTTCTCCCTGCCCACTCCTTCTGAGCCGGGGAGCACCCCCTAGGCTCGCTAGCAGCTGGAGGCTTTGCTGCCGGGATGGGGCCCCCACAGAACTCTACCACTCAGGGCCCCACTTTTCCTAAGGCTGGCCCTGGCTTCTGGCTGTGGTTGATGACCTGCTCTGTGAATTAGATCAGGGCAGATAGTCTCTTTTGATTTTATTAGATCTGTTGGCAGCGTTTGATATTGTTGACCACGAGATGTTAGTGGCTTGCCTGCGGGACCGGGCTGTGGTGAGAGGAATTGTTCTTGAATGGTTCATCCCTGGCTGGGAGATCTCAACGGGTGGTTCTCGGGGATTGTTCATCATCTTTCCAAGATCTCACGTGTGGAATCCCACAGGATTCTATTCTGCCCCCACTCCTGTTCAACGTGTATATGCAGCTATTGGGCAAGGCCATGAGAGAGTTTGGCGTATGATGTTATCAGCACGCTGATGATACACAACTTTACCTCTCCTTTTCTGCAGACCCAGACCCGGCAGTCTCGGTGCTTACCCGGTGTTTGGCGGCTGTGGGGAATTGGACGAGGGTGAGCCATCTGAAGTTGAATCCTGCCAAGACGGAGGTGATGCTGGTGGACAGGGCTGAGGAGGTGGTGGCTCCTGTCATTGACGGGGTTTGCCACCCAGGTCCATAGTCTGGGGTTACTCTTTGATTCACAGCTCTGCCTCGATTACCAAGTGATAACTGTGGTGAGGAGTGCTTTTCGACAGTTATATCTGGTGCTATGACTACGGCCATATGTCTTGGACTCTGACCTGGCCACCATCATCCATGCCTTCATTACCTCTAGATTGAACTAGTGCAATGCACTCTATGTGGGACTAATCTTGGTGATGGTCCAGAGTAGGGCTGATGCGGCAGCAGCTGTTACCGTGCCGCGATTCCATTCCGCCATTTCGGAATTGCCCGCGCCGCACCATGGCTTTTCTGTGGACATTCCGCTAATTCCTCCGGCATTCTGCAAATTGCGGAATTGCAGAAAAATTGCGGAAACTGTTGGAAAACCACTGTTCCGCTGTTTTGTGACGCTGGTGGAATGGCGGAAGTAGTGAAAATGTCATGTTTCCACTATTTTGCAAAGCCTGTGGAAGTAGCTGAATGAAATTAGCAGAACTGTGGAAGTAGCGGAATGAAACTAGTGGAATGAAAGCCTCTGCCACGCCATACCACTAATTGCAGAAACGCTGTTTCTGGCAGAAATAGCTACCGCTGTGACATTCTTCTACAGCCCTAGTCCAGAGGCTGCAGCTGGTGCAGAATGCGGTGGCCCAACTCCTGATGGGGATGGGTCATCACGAGCACATTACACCAGTGCTCTGTTCCCTGCACTGGCTGCCTATTGCCTTCCAAGCTCGATTCAAGGTGTTGGTGCTGACCTATAAAGCCCTAAATGGCCTGGGCCCCGCTTACCCGCGGTACTGCCTCACACCCCAGACTATGCAGCGGCCCTTGTGGTCAGCCAGGGACACCCGACTCGAGGTCCCCCGGGTTTCCCAGGTGGCGACAATGGAGAGGGCATTCTTGGTGACTGTGCCTAGGCTGTGGAATTCCCTCCCAATGGAGGGAAATATTTAGTTGTAATTTTAATTGTTGATTTTATTGTGATTTTAAAATGTTGTGGGCCACTCCAAGCTGATGGTGTGCAGGAGGGTGTGACATAAAATGCCATGAAATAAATAAATAAATAGACAATGGACAAAAGCCACAACTCATACATGCCACAGTCTCCATACCACATGCCACAGTCCTTGTAAAAGAGGTTCACATGGGTTGCGCACAGGTTACACATGCGCATCACATGATCCATGTGCACTCGCCTGCAGGGCTAGGGACTGGCCCCAATGAATTCGCTTTTGGAAAGACACTACATGAAAAGAGATGGAGACAGAGTAGTTCAGGTGATATCTTTTATTGGATTAACTGTAGTTGATGTGATTGTACAAGCTTTCTGACCACATGGGGCCCTTCCTCAAGTATGCAACAAGTAGTGCTGATGCAAGAGCAAGTGTTTCTGTCCCATCTGGAATTACCTACCTTTCAGGAGTGCTTGCAGCTGTTCATCAGTTAGGGATGAAACAAGTATCAGTTCGTTTTTTGTGAGAATTCCATGAGGCTCAATAATTCTCATTGGGATCTCAGGGCAGTCTCGATGATGGTGCAAGATCTTGATGAGAAGGCTGCACCTAGGCTGTGCAACTCCCTTCTGGTGGAGGCTCAGGTGTCCCTGGACCTTTCCTCATTTCGATGACAGTGCAAGACCTGGCTGTTCCACCAGGCCTTTGGTGAGGGAGGGTGGGTTTTTAATTTTCTTACGCTTCCCTTTTATGTATTTTATGTATATTTTAAAATATTTTAACTTTTGTAAGTCGCCTCGAGCTGCCTAGGCAGGAGAGACGGGTTGTGTGCATGTGTGTGTGTGTATATATATTTCTTAACACACAAGGGAACACGAATTTCACCAACTACAGTTGATTCCATCAAAGATATCGCCTGAGTCTTTGTCTCCATCTCTTATCTCTGGGACCAGCACAGCAACCACCTTCTCTTTTTAGAGTGTTTGGAAAATCTTCCTGCTCTATAATGCATAGTTTATATGTGGTGGGGTTAGGCACTGCTTGACACTAGGATGAATTCTCGGGTGGTTTAAATCAAGTTTGCTCCAAAAACGTCTGGTGCAAATACTTAGGAATGAAAGCTTAAATTCTGCTTCCTATAGACATTAATGTGAACAAAATTCAATCACATTCATATTAGCAGAAAATGAATACAAATGGGGCATGAGCATATTTATTTTCAGTGCTAATGTATACTCCTTCAAAATCTGTTTTTATCCATATGGGTCCTCTCAGCAGAGCCCTGGTTCAGAGCCAATGAAACAGGACAGAAAAGGGTCTAATTGCGTGCAAAATAGCCAGCATATCCAGTTACTTTGTGTCAATAATGGAAGTGATGAAAAGAAACTGCAGACCACTAACTATATTTAGTGTATTCCATATGAGATGGGATATTGCTTAACACACTAGGGAACAAGGTTCCGAAAACTTCTGGCACAGAAACAATTCCATGTGAATGCCAGGGAACCAACTGTACTCAGCAGCTAGAACTGTGTGCAAACGTGTATATAAAATGCACAACTATCTTGTAGTAACTTGGTAAGATAAATTACACCTAAGGCCAACACCTACCCAAAAGGGCTGTGGAGAGCACAAGAAAGGTTTAAAAGTGTCTAAGAGTTTGGATAAAAACAGACATGATGGTGGCCTGCTTCAGCCAGTTGTGGCCTGCTCCAGCCCATCGGCCACCAGCGTGTCTGTTTTTGTGCTGCCATATGTTGGCCTGGGATTGCCTTGGACCATGTCAGCAGCTAGTCCGGGCTCTGACCTCAGGTAACCCCTGACATCACAACCTGGGCTAAGACTCAACCAACAGCAGGCCAGCATGCTGAATTGGGGCCTGACCTGGCTGTTTGTTGTTGGCCACCATGTATGGTGGTTGCCCTGACTGCGTCTGCTGCAGCTTCCTGACCTGGCCGCAGTCAGGTCGCTACCACACCAGCCACACATCTATTTTTACTCTTTCTCTACACAGAAATTTAATTAATAGGTGTTTTAGTTAGTAGGGTTAGCTTAGATAAATCCCCATGTGGACACTATTTTCACATGTTAAGAATGGTTTTTCCTTTCCCTCCCTGCAAGATAGATTATCTACTTAGGAATCTAGTTGCATTAATTTGGGGGAAACACTTTTAGTCCGTGAAAGGAGCACATTCATAGAGATTTATTAACTTGATAGAGGTAAATAACAGGTGGGGTGGGGGGAATGGGAAAAACTTATGTAGATGAGCCCTAAAATTTCTTAATATTGCCAATGCATGTCAGTGCCTAAAGGTTCCACAGTACCAGTGACAGAAAACCTGACAGAAAAAACAAAATTATTTCTATCTCCCCATTAGATTATGTGGGGATTATTATTATTGATTGGATTATGCTTTGAAACTTGAGGATTTGTATTCACATTATTTATATAAATGACTAATCCTTTTCTGTATTCTACTAAAAAATTCCCCCCCCCTTTAAAAAAAAAGAATGAGTTCAGCAGTCCATTTAGGCAGGGTATTAAATCTATACCATTACTCCATGCACAGGGCTTGGGTTGAGGTCCACCGATATGCAGTTCCATTTGAACCGGAGTTATCCGAGACATCCTGCCTCATTCCCCTAGCCCAGAGGTGGGAAACCTCAGGCCCAGGGGCCAAATGTATCCCCTGGAAAGTTTTTACATGGCCCCTGGATCCAGTTCCTGCCCACAAAGCACTGAAAAACTGAACTCAGGTTAAGGGAGTAGAGATGAGGACATGCACACAAGGGAGACAGATCAATGGCATAAATGCATGATCTGGACCCTTCTTTTCTTGAATGTACCCCTTATTCACCCTGACCTGCAACCTTTATGCAGTCCTCGGAGCTTGTACTAATTTTTAAGTGGCCGCCAGGAGGGAAAAGGTTCCCACTACTGCCTTAGCCCCACCACCACTTGGATCCCGCCCACAACCTAAAACCTTCACAGTGACCACCTGAAAGCCCATCAAAGATAATATTGTGCAGCCCAACACAAGCTTTTAATGCAGATTTCTGCATAAAAAGGCAGGATTGAGGGTCAGCCTAATTAAATGTCCAAGATACTCACGCATAGCACACACTCCTCACTCACTGTGTAAAGCTCATACACAGCACATTGTCATTGACCGGTGCTGACTCATGTATGTCACATCGGGTGCATGTGTGAGCAATTGCTACTGTATTGTACTGTACTATGGTCCAAAAATGGATGGGTCATGGTTGGGTGATGGGTGTAGAAACAAAATGGTTCTGCAGGGCGGGGGGGGGGGGGGGGGGGGAGTAGGTAGCTGGCAACTTTAATTCTGGGTAAAAACAGACTTTATTTGGGCCCACTATGACCTGGGACCCAGTGGCACATGTAAACACACACTACCAGATGTCGGCCTGGGATTGCTCTGGGTGGTGTTGGCGGCTAGCCCAAGCTGCGACCTCTGGACAATCTCTAAGGTCACAGCCCAGACTAAAGTCCACCCACTTGTGCGAAAGTGGGCTAGTATGTCTCGAACTCCAATCTTGTAACTATCATCCATGTGTCTGTCACTTCAAGGCTGGACTATTGCAATGCACTCTACATGGGGCAGAAGCTGCAACTAGTGCAGGATGCAGCGGCCTGTCTCCTTACTGGAGCGGGCTGCAGGGAGCATATAACACCTGTACTCCAAGCACTGCACTGGCTGCCTATTGTTTTCTGGGCCCAATTCAAGTTGTTGGTATTGACCTATAAAGCCTTTCATGGCTTAGGCTCTGCTTATCTGAGCGATCGCCTCACCTCCTGGGCCCCTGGGTGGCCCTTGCGGTCATCTGGGGGCACCCTCCTGGAAGTCCTGCATTGTCGACGGGTTCGGATACACAGGAGGGCATTCTCGGTGGCTGTGTCGTCATTCTGGAATTCCCTCCTGGTGGAGGTTCGCCTCAGTCTCAATCTTCTCACCTTCTGGTGAAACTGTAAGGCCTGGCTTTTCTGCCAGGCGTTTGGCAGGAGAGTGGGGGAGGGTGGGATGGGTTAGTTGGGTCGAAGGGAGGGTATCTTTATTTTATGTATAATGTTTGGTGTTTTAGTGTGTTTTATACTATTATTTTTATATATTTGTGTTTATATTTATATTATGATTCTTGTTTTATTTTTTGAATTTGTAAGCTGCCCCGAGTTGCTTTTGAGAGAGGGGCAGGGTAGAAATATAAATATAAGTTAGAAATATAAATAAATTAGTACATCTATGTGGCTTCGGCATACCCAGCCTGGACCAGCAGCCTTATTGGCTTCCATGGCTGCCCATCATTGTGAGGGGACAGAGCATTGGGAGCACAGTGTGGGTCGGGCCCACATGTTTGTTGCACTCCTGGCCATACACGGGCCATGTGGCCAGTGGGATGGCTCCCCGACCACAGTCACATCAGGTCGGTGCTTCAGACTGACCCGGGCCATGTCATCCTGGGATTTTCCACCCTGGGGTGCCCCACAGAGTGGTCCTGCTGGCCATATGTCTGTTTTTACCCTCTGAAAATATTTGCCTAGCACAAGCCTTATTTCAAAGACTTGGAGCTTACACCAGGGACAGAGCCTTATAGGATGCTTCTCCAAGAGCTAGAGATAGAGACAATTGGTTTATTTGGTGGAACTGTTAGGTGTTCAGCCTAATTTATGATGGAAATGAAAGACAGTGCTGTTCCCCCTTGTTCAGAGTTGGTTAAATATGGAAATAAAAATGTCCATATTCAAAAAATCAAATTAAAAAAAGATGGGTTTTTTTGCTGCTCGGTCTGTGTAAATTATGCCCATATTTACCACAGGCTTGATATTTGTAACTCCTGCTTCTAGCAGCTTCCAATGCTTGCAGCTTGCTCAGAATACAGAAGTACAGCTGCTTTCTGTTTTGGGCAGCTGCAATCCTATTATGCCTACCCTGCCTTCTCCGCACTGGCTGTCTACAGAGTGGTGGATTGACTTACTTACTAGTTTCCAGTAGTTCATGATGTATGGAGTGGGACAAGGTTCTCAGAGATCACTTCTGGTGAGGAGAGTGAGACATGTTCGTAAGGAGGTTCTCTGGCAAGGAGACAGGCTAGGAGAGCTTCTCGAGTGCTCTGGGGAAGGCTCTCTCTAAAGGGGAGTGCTCCTCTCAGCTCTGGAGACCAATTGCTCAGGTGTTCTGGAGCTGGGAGCCAGCAAGAGGGGTCCCAAACTAGAGCACTGGAACCAGAAGAAGAGGTCCTGGTAGATCGTCTGAAGTGGACGCCTAGAGGATTGCATGCACCATAAGTCTGGCCACTCCTGCCTTAAAGTAACAGGTCTAATTAAGCCATATGGAGAGAGAAGTGCCAAAGTTATGTGCCTGAGGGACAGGCTGGAGGGAGACACCATCAATGATTGTAGAGGGTGAGGAAGGTTTAGGTGGGAAGATGAGGAGTTCAGTCTCGGACATTAAGCTCGAGTTGATGGTCGGACATCCAAGTGGAGCATTTTGTAAACAGCATAAGTTGTAGATTCCCTCTTCACCCTATATATGGACAAATAGTACAATTCATATGAGTTAGGTGGACAACTCTTATTTTCTCATGAATAGAGACCTTATTTAGCAAGGCCTTATTCTAGCCCAGTAAATACAACTTTCACAAAGACTCTTTATAAAACTTGGCTAGCATTATGTAATAATGAGTTTAGTCCCCGCATCTAAAAGGATTGATTCTTACAATGGAGTCAGTAAGATGGAGGAGTTGATGACGTGGTGTTTGAGGGCTGTAATCCAGACCAAACAAGTCTGCAGTCCAAGGTAAACAGTTCTAGTCTGGCTTGGGTCTGTTCTTCCCATCTGCACCTGCTGAAAGCCTCACTGAGGTACAGTATGTGCACTTAAAATAATCAGCATATACCAGTACAGCTCACAAGAAAATGAAATCTGTTCAGTAGGAAACAAACCAGCTATGGAAATGCATGTTAGCAGCAGCTGACAACTTGTTGGCACTGTGTTCGTTATGGACAACTAATGATTTACTACTTGGAAGCAGTGGTTCCCAAATATTTGTCTGAAACCCCATTTAGAGACTCAACTATAATGCCGGGAACCCAGACAGCAACTAAGACATACAAATATCCGTTGAAATCCCCAATGGATTATCTATCTGGGGAGGAGGTCACAATCCTGATCAACATTTGTCCTACTTTGCTTGTATCTGGAGTCACGGGTTTCTATTCAGATCTCAAAATGGAGTTACACAGCCAGAAAGTGTAATGTAGGAACCTCTTTCTTAGAGCACACTCCTCTGAAAGCTAATATTGCACTAATACTAAATTCTTACAATATGTTTAGAGGACCTTTTGTTTAAATATACTATATAGGATATTTAGTTTCACTATCTGAAAGGAGAATCCTTCCTACAAAGCTAATTTAGTAGGATGTTTAAAGAAATAATGTCACGTTCTCAGTTTCCTGTACAAAGCAAAAGAAGTGTGGCTAGTACTACCTTAAAAAATCTCTTCAGGAAGGCAATATGTTCTTCTTCCTACAGTGGCACTAGCTGGCAGGTGACATTATCATGACAGTACAAATCAAAGTGATTTGCACACAGGGAGTGCCAGAATATGGATGGAGGCAACCATGGTTGCAGACAAATGTTTTCACGTCTGGCTTTTTATTTAAAATATACTGAAGCTTTCGGCACCATGCTGACAGAACAGAACAGTAGGTTTCCCTGACTGAGTTGTTTCTTAGACGCCTCTGTTTAGGAAGTGAATATGCTTCCAGACAAGACTTTTACAACTCTCTTTTTTATTTGATAGAGACAAAGTCTGCCCCATAAAATTTGGTGTGGAATATGCCAATCTAAAGGGAAAACATGCCAAAAGAATGATTTTTTAAATCTTAATGGGGCTAATCAAGATTGTATAAGTTCTTGAGATAGAAAGAGTGGAGGAATATAAAGATACAGAGGAAAACCAAGGGGCCTTCTTGGCTTCAGTACTTTAGTTCCATCCTTTACAATCACTGTTCTAGAGAAGCAAGGCAGAAGGAATGTATCCTAGAGTCAAAGCCAACTCAGTCTGACTCTCATTTACATGAGGCTTACATTGACTCCACTGGCTATGGTGGAGTTTCCTTTGATTTACTCTGTTGTCATAGGAGCAAGCACATTGTTACTCTGGTAGCATAAAGGTAACTGATTTCTCTAGAATTCCCCTAGTGCAGTGAGGAAGGATGAGCTCCTCCGTCCCCACTAACTTTGTTCTTATGTATAGTTTGTTACAACGCTTCTAGTCACTTGACCTTCCCATTTCCAGTCACCTGATTTGACCAGTACCCCTTCGGCTTCCTCAGTGACCAATGGTGGAGTGCTGGAAGTGTTTTGCCTGTACAACCTCATTTTCAGAATTAAATATAAGCCTGAGACCCCAGACAGCAACAAAGGCACACCGAGTATATGAAATATCACTTGGGTTCATGACCCCCATCTACATAGTTTAGTGACCTCTGATTTAAAAGGAAACAGGTTAAGTGTGGCCACACAATTACATGCAGAGATATGCAAATTAGCACTGTCCAGTTTCTTCCCTCAGAAAGGTGGCAACTCCAAAATGGAGCCATATTCACACAGCTCCCCCACCAGCACCTCAATAGCAGCAACAGTCATAGGGTGGCCAGGTATACAAATTTTAGAGGACACTTATGAGAAATGCAGGCTGCAGGGTTGCATTGGCTCCAATGGAGCCCTGCAACCAGTATTTCTCATAAGTGTACTCAGTCACCAGCATCATGGAGAGTCCAAACTCCCAAAGGTGATACATTGACCTGTGGCCACACAGCTCTAAGAAACAGTGTGAAATACAACCTTCCTTTAAAAACATTGAAGAAATTATTTCCATTCTAATCCTTATTTCAGGAATTAACACAAAAACCTGTCAGGTGGGCCCTTGTGCTGAGGGAACAGTCATGCTTCCTTGTACCTAGTGATTAGGTACTGCTTTCTGAATCCCCAGTGAGAGTATGGGTAATTTCAGACATACCGGACCTGGAGACCCGCCACGCTGAACCACGGGCCGGGATCCCCCCGGCACATCTGATATGGCGTGACGGGGTGACCCCGGCGGGGAATGAAAGGGTTGTTTTCGGTACGGGGCCAAACGGCCCCGTAACGTCTGAAAACACCCATTCTGATTCCCACCAGTGATTCACTGGGGTGAACATCTGGCGGGAAGCAGAACAGACGTAATGGAACCAACAGTCACCACAGGGGATTCACTGTGATTGACCGTGGTATTGTTACATCTGAAATTACCCTATGTGATGGAATCCAGGTCCCAAGAGTCTGAGAGGTAAGGGGCCTAATTCCCACCATACAAACACATTGGCATTTCTTTTTATCTGAATCCCTGGTTATCAGGATGTTTTGATTGTATCCTAGGCCATTCAGACAAACAGGAGTGTACTGTATAATTGATGGCTATTTTTTCATGAAAGAAATTGACTTCTCAATATGTGGCAATGTTATAGCTGCTTTAAAGATCAGTTTGGAAAGCACAGCTGACATTCAAGCACTGTGGTATCCCCCACTTAACCGGCAAATAGCATGAGCTGAGAGTCAACTGCTGCTGTCTTTGCACTTCCATGATTAATGTCATACAACTAATCAGATGGGCCTCCTGTGGCCATCCAGATTTTCAGAAGTCAAGGTCATCTAGTTATTGGGCAAGTGTCAAGCAGGGATATTTGCAATGTAAATTCCATGTATCAGTGACTTATTATTTATTAGGAACAAGAACAAATGCCTCAAAGGACCTTTGTTAAAAGGGAGCAAATCGTTAAAATGCTTCCATAAATAATTCCTTGCAGGCCAAAGTCCTCACAGATTTTAAATTACTCATGCAGGGATCACTAAGTTCTGCTTTCAGTTATGCTGGTGTAGATCTGGAGTAACTCTTTTCAAGTCAGTGGGCTAACTGAGAGCAAAACGTGGCTCAATTAGCATCAAAAAAGTGATTAATTAATTCTAATGAAATAAAAACAGAGGTGCTGCCATCCTGGTCTTTAAGTTATAAAGTCATTATTAAAAAATACTTAGCATATCATTAAGGTCCACAGAAGAACGTTTTTATGTTGCATGTAATTCCATAAAGATAGTTTCATGCACTAGCAGTGTATTAAAGATGACACTATTAAATACATTTCAAATGAGTTTTTCTTGTTTTTATTCTTAAGCAAAAATATTAAGAATAACTATTATGCATCATGGAATATTGACCTCAAACTCAATCTTACTTGCAACTACCTGAAGCCTCCATTATCCTTATGTGTCCTGTGGAAGGACTTGCATGCTCACTATTGTAAAGGCTTCTCTCTTGAGTATATAGAATGAAACCTAGATATAGTCTGATCAGGCCCACATCCAGGAAACAGAGAATCTGACAATCAGATATGAAACCAGAAGCAAAATACTTATGATACCAAACAGCAAATTCTACCAGGAATGTCCACTCCTAAAGCAGGTCACTAGCATTCATTCAAAATCTCAAAGATGACACATTGACCTGTGGCCACACAGCTCTAAGAAACAGTGTGAAACATAACCTTCTTTTAAAAACACTGAAGAAATTATTTCCATTCTAGTCCTTATTTCAGGAATTATCACAAGATACTATCACAATTAGCACAAGAAATGAGGTGGAAATTCTTCCTCAGGAAGTGGTTTTTGGAAAATAATTTTTAATCCACAAATCCAAATATTTTCTGCAGCAGAGATCTCAAAACCATAGTGCAGCATCCCAAGTGTGATCGTTTATCTACAGAAGTGTGCAGTACTTGAACCTGTGTCACGTCTTGCGTTTTTCTCATTTATTACAAATGGAAAGTGAGCTTTGTTGCTTAGCTGAACTAATTATATTAAATTGGGCTTCACTTTTTTCCAAATTGCATAAAATGAGTTTACACTTCACTTTGATATCCGACTAGCAAAGCAAGTATTGTAAAATGAACATACATTTTTAAATAAAGGAGCATGAGACTTTTAGAATATATTAAAATATATGCATAGTTTACTTAAATATAAATAGAAAATATCAGTAGCTTACATAGAATGGTATTGATAGCCAATCAAAGTTACATGATCTTAAAACATTTCTATTTTAAGAAAAAGCTTCTAAAAG
>QEPC01003612.1:187210-210059 GCA_003113815.1 Sphenodon punctatus
CGGGGTCTCACTCTGTTCTTTTTTACAACAAAAAGCCAGGCTGGGCAGGGGGGGTGTCCCCCCTTCCACCCGCGCAGCCTGGGAGGGGGAGGGGGAGGAATTTATTCCATTGCTTTCAATGGGGACACAGCGCCCCATTGAAAGCAATGGATTAAATCCGGTACCGGTATACCGGATTTAATCCGGGAATCTGGTTTTCGTGAAACCGGTAACCGGTAAATCCGGTAGCCGGTAATGGGCCCGGGGTCCCACCCCTAGTAATTATTGTCTCTCTGGGAGGCAGAGAACAACTGTGAGGAGGGACAGGTACTTAGCTCCTGTCCCTTTCACAGGCCCCCAAGCAGGTGATGCAGGGATCAAGATCGGAGGAACCCTTGGTCTGGAGTTGTTGCTGTTGACTGCAAGGTCAGTCGGTAATAAATCAACGTCGATCTGGGAGTTGATCTTGGATCAACTGGCTGACCTCGTATGGTATTACAGAGACCTGGCTGGACAACGAGTAGGGGCCAATATTTGCTGACTTGGTCCAGCCAAGTACTCTGTCCAGCATCAGCCCAGATCAGAGGGGCAGGAAGGCGGTGTAACTGTTGTTTTTAAGGACACTTGGTTTGTGAGGTGGAATCCTGTGCAGACCATCTTGGGAATGAAGGGAGTCCCACCTTGTGATCAATTTGGCAGGAGACATATTAGGGATGCTTTTGGTATACCGCGCACCTACCTGTACCACGGCATCCATACACACTCTAGGGGAATTGGTATCGGAGGTGGTCTTACAATCCCTGAAGACTTTGGTCCTGGGGGACTTCAATATCCACACTGATGCCAATTTAGGGGGAGCAGAGTGTGAGTTCATGGATGGCATGACAACCATGGGACTGTCTCAGAGGGTTAAGGGCATGACACATGAGGGGGGACATACCCTTGACCTGATGTTCTGCATTGACCTTGAGGCGGGGGATCCGGTGGTGGGAGATGTAGTAGCTTTACCCCTGTCGTGGACGGATCATTACCTTCTCTGGACCAGTCTCTTGGCTCATGTCTGCCCCCGAGCAGGTGCAGGACCAGTTTGTTGGGTCCACCCTCGGAGACTTATGGAACCAGAGAGGTTCCGGAATGCTTTTGGGGAAATGCCTTCTGACCTTGATGATCGTTCACTCAATGACCTCATTGCCTTCTGGAACAGTTTGTTGGCTGAGGCTATCGACCAAATGGCTCCCAAGCGTCCACTTCCAGAAACCAAAGGCAGAAGTCACTGTGGTTCATGGAGGACCTGCACCAGATGAAGCAAGATGGATGGCAGTTGGAGTGACAATGGCACCGAACTTGTACTGATTGCAGCATAAAGCTAGTTTAAGAGCTTATGCTGTTGCAGTGCGGGCAGCTGTCAGGAACCGCTACCACCGCCTGCGCGGCCGGCTCCATGGGGGGGCGGGGCTGCAGCCAATCAGCGCTGTGGGCTATCAAGGAAACACCGGGGGATAGGGCCCCGCTTCCGGGGGCTGGGCCAGAGACGCCGGCTCCGCACCCACTGTGGAGGTAGGGGAGGTACCCCAACAGGAACCGCCAGAGGACGGAGGGGAGGGGCCCTCCAGCCTGTTGTGCTACTCCACACAGCTGCGCATGCAGAGGGGCAGGGCCAGTGGCATATAAGGAAGGGCCAGGTGACACAGCATTGCCAGTGATCAGCAACACTGTGAGACTGGCCCCTTGCATGGATTGAAGCCTCTCAAGACGTAGTGATATTGTGGAGTGTGTGTGTGTGCATGGATAGCCGTGTGTGTGTGTGTGTGTACAGCGGGTGGTGTGGGTGTGGAAGGTGATTGAGGAGGGACTAGGTTGGATGGTGCGAGACTGGGAGAGATTGAGTCAGTGAGTGGACGGTGGACATGTGTAGAGGTGTGTATAGTGTTGCCCCCTGTTCCCCCATGCAGGGTCTGGGTCTTTCCTTCCCTGTGCCCTGGCACTTGAGTGTTCTTTGGGGTTCCCTTCCTTTCCCTGGGTCTGAACCCCCCCCTTCCTGCACTTCTCCTCAGCACCCTTTCCCCCCCGTGGCTGTGTGGCAACACATGTTGGTGAGAGTGCATGTGGGTACATGTGGAGTGTGGGAGACTGCACCAAGTGGATGGGCTCCACTCTGGACCTTACTGTCCCCCCCCCCCCGATGATCTGGCCTCTTCCCATTCAGGAAGTACAGGGCCACATAAAATCCTGAGGTGTTGTTTTTCCCTGTTACGTGAGTGGAGCCCATGGGTACAAGGACAATTGCAGACAGGTGGGCATGATGTGCGGGGTTTCTGGGTCCATGGTACTTCCCTAGCTTCCCCTACCCTAGCAGCAGCAAAGAAAGAGTTCTTTGCTGCCCTCATTGCATCTACAAAGTCACGTCCAGCAGAGCTTTTCTGGGTGATTCAGAGGCTGGTCAATCCGGCCTCTCTCCGCCTCGAATTGGAATTTTCCAGTACCCGCTGTGACATTTTTGCTGACTTTTTTTCAGATAAAATCACTCAGATTCACCATGACCTCCATGCTGCACTTATGACAGTGGGTGAATCAGAGGTATGAGAAGCCCTGCCATGTCTGTTGTTGTGGAATCAGTTTCAGTGGGTATCGCCCATTGATGCGGTGGATGTCCTTGGGACCCATTCAGGCCACCTGTTGTGAATTAGATCTGTGCTTGTCCTGGCTGGTGAAAAACAGCCGGAAGATGTTAGGGCCATTCCTGGTGGGGGTGGTCAATGCCTCCCTTGGGGATGGCAGGGTGCCGAGCTGTCTCAAAGAGGCAGTGGTGCGTCCTCTGCTCAAGAAGCCATCTTTGGATGTTGACTCCCTGACCAGCTATTGACCAGTCTCTAACTTTCCCTTTTTAGGGAAGGTTATTGATTGAACAGGTGCCATGGGTGGTGGCCCGGCAGTTACAGGGGCATCTGGACCAGGTTGGTTTTCTTGATCCCTCGTGGTCTGATTTTCGCCCTGGGTTTGGCACGGAGACTGCACTTGTGGCCTTGGTCAATGACCTACGCTGTGAATTGGATCAGGGCAGATCCTCAATTTTGACCTTACTGGATCTGTTACCATTGATCATGAGATGTTAATGGTGAGGCTTCGGGATCGGGCCGGGGTGAGTGGAATTGTTCTTGAATGGTTCCGCTCTTTCCTGGCAGAGAGAATTCAGCGGGTGGTTCTTGGGGAATGTACTTCATCTCCCTGGAATCTCACGTGTGGCTGTGGAGTCCTGCAGGGTTCTATTCTGTCCCCTCTCCTGTTCAAAGTGTATATGCAACCTTTGGGTGAGGTCATGAGACGGTTCGGCATGCAATGTCATCAGTATGCTGATTACATACAACTCTACCTCTCGTTTTCTGGAGACCCAGGCCCGGCCATCTCGGTGCTTACCTGGTGCCTGGCAGCTGTGGGGGACTAGATGAGGATGAGCTGCCTGAGGCTGAATCCTGACAAGACAGAGGTGACGTTGGTGGGTAGGGATGGGGGGGGAGTTCCTGTCATTGGCAGGGTCTTCCCCCCCAGCTGCTCAGGTTCGTAGTCTGGGGGTGCTCCTCGACCCGAAGCTCCACCTGGATTGTCAGGTGGAGGCTGTGGCGAGGGAAGCATTTTGCCAATAACATCTGATGTGATAGCTGTGGCTGTATGTCTCAGGCTTGGACCTGGCCACCATCATCCATGCTTTCATTACCTCTCAACTAGACTACTGTAATGCACTCTATGTGGGGCTACCCTTGACGATGGTCTGGAGGTTGCAGCTGGTGCAGAATGTGGTGGCTCATCTCCTAACAGGGATGGACCGCTGCAAGCACATTACACCTGTGCTCCTTATGGCTGTCTATTGTCTTCCAGGCCCAATTCAAGGTGTTGGTTATGACCGATAAAGCCCTAAATGGCTTGGGTCCTGCTTAACTGTGAGACTGCCTCAGGCCCTGGGTCATTTTGTGGCCCTTTTGGTCAGCCAGGGGCACCCGACTCGAAGTCCCCCAGGTATGCTGGGTGGCGACGGCAGAGAGGGCGTTCTCAGTGACCGCACCTCAGCTGTGGAACTCCCTCCCATTTGAGGCCCATCTGTCCCCGGACCTCCCCTCTTTCTGTAAATGTTGTAAGACCTGATTGTTCCATTGGGCCTTCATGGAAGGGGAGGGGCTTTATTTTGCCTTAGCTGCTGCTGAAATTTTATGATGTATATTTTATGTATTGTAGTATTTTAGACAGTTTTATTGATTGTTGTTTTTATGTTGTGCGCTGCTCTGAGCTGCCAGTGTGCAGGAGGATGCGTGATACAAATTTTTGTATAAATATATAAATTGTATAAATTAGGGCCTCATCCAAAGCCCAATGAAGTCAATATGGATCGTTCAACGGACTTCATTGGGCTTTGGAACAAAGCTTTGTTTATTACAGGGGACAATACTGTCTTGTTTACTACAGGGAACAATCTAGTTATCCTATAGTGTCCTCCTTTTACCATAATATCCAAGTACCATATGAGATTTAAAATGGCAACAATATTTCACTACCACTTTTACCATAAAGACACAGGACAATTTTACCATCAATTCAATGGGGACTGAATTGGGGAGAGGGCTGAATTGGCTTTCCCCCCCACCCCACCCCCACTGTGAAGCTTGGTGGTGGTTGCATCAGGGTGGAGGTGGGGCCTGGGAGGGGGAGAACCAACCCCTGGAACTTACTGGCCAAGACAGCCCTGCCCCCCTCTCCCAAATTCAGCCACCATCCAAGCTCTTTTGCTGGATCAGGAGTGGCACTGGGAGAAGCAGGGCTTCCCAGGGTTGGAAGTTCAAGGGGGTGGTCTCCTCCACCATCCAGCTACTGAGGTCGACAGTGGCTGGATGGGGGGAACTACCTCCTTGAACTTGCTTCCCTTGGTGGCCACATCCCCCTACACCCACCCACCCACCCCCATCCAGACACTGAAGCTCTGAATTGGAGAAGGGGGGATGGGGTCATCTAGGGTGGCTTCAAGGAGGCAGCTCTCCCCGTCCCTTCCAGCTGCAAAGCTTGGAGACTGGATGGGAAGCTACTCTCTTGAACTTGCTGCCCTTGATGTAGCCCTTCCTGCCCCGTCCATCCCCCTGCACCCACCCACCCCCATCCAGACACTGAAGCTCTGTATCAGAGGATGGGGCAGACAGAAAGGGGGAGGCTCTCCCTGCCGCAATCCAGCTGCAGAGCCTGGTGGTAGCTGGATGAGGGTGGGGAGAGCTGCCTCCTTGTACGTGCTGCCCTAGGCCGCTGCCTTCACTGCCTAGGTGGTAGTGCTGGACCTGAAGCACATTGGAATTCTTCAGGATCAAAGTTGCAATGCTAATCAATAAGTGTGTTGTATTTTGTCTGCTTGGGCTGACTGGTATGTGAAGCTTGGATCTTTAGAGTGCACTTTACCCTGGGCCCTGACTGAGGAGAAGCTAGTGACCCAGACGCTCCAGAGTTTGTCATGGAGGCCTCTTTTACTCACAATATTTATAGAGTCCTGGTTTTTTTTGTTTTTTTAACAAAGATCACAAACAGAACAGGATTGCTTCTTAGGGGTAGTTTCACTTCAGAACTTAGCCAGAACATCTGCTCTCAAGCCTCTTGCCTTGCCAGCATCTTCCTCTCAGTATGACTAGCACAGGCATTCTGACCCCTGTCTCATCCTCCACCCACCCACACAGACCACAGTTTTGAGTTTTCTATCTGTCTGTGATGTCTGTCATCCTCAGCATATTGGTTTATTCATGCCACTCACAGCTGGCACGAATCTATCTAGGGCTGTTGTTTGACTAATGACGGATCCATATTATCAACCGTATCAAGTGTTTTGACAATCTGCTGGTGATTGTTAGATTAATTACCATCCATACCCTTTATCACAGGCTCCTACTGTCACCTATTCCTCTCTCACCAGATATTGGGAGGGCCTGCTTGATAACTCTTTTGTGGAAAGCTTTATATCTGATATTCACACAGTTCAGTATTGTGCATTTCATTGCCACTTTTGCCATTACAGAATTGTTCTTATTCTCAGAAGTGACACTACATCAGTAATCTGCCATCCTTGCGTGGAGAATTGGCCACAGGAATCCAGCTAGGGACTTCTGTATCCGTAAGCATGAGACTCTAACGCCCGAGCTAAAAGGAACAGGTCATCAACCTTGCTGGAAGCTAGACCCTCCCCCCTCCCCATTACTCATGGTGTCATATTCTTTGTGTGATGCATAGTGGAGAGCTAGGTCACTGAAATAAATTAGAGTATCCTTTGCCCTTGTCAAACTTTTAGACAGTTCTAACATGCTAATAGGAATTTTGACCTTGAAGCTCTCCTTAATCTTCAGAGACAGAACCCTTCTGCTCCAAAATCTGCCTGGGGTGCTTTAGATTCTTGTAGTGGTCCAATCCTCAGTTTATCAAAATAGTTTCCATTGCCTTAATAGATCTTAGCAGCTGACATTTTCTTTTGTGGACTAGGAGTTGACTTAGATATTGTAAATGCGGCACACACTCAGCATTCATAAAAAGCAACAACAGGCAGAGAACTTGCTCTCCACATTCTATAAATAGATGGATTTACTGCCGCACACCTTTTACATTTCCTAAATTCCAGCGTCTACTTTTTCAAATATGTTTTCAGTTTGGCAGTCTGCCATGACATTATTGCTCTATATTTCTAGTCGATGTTAGCCCAAAAAATTATTTACAAAAAACAAAAAAAAGAGGAATGAAGTGAGCTATTTTAGAAACACTGAAGAGACAAAATGTTACAATCGATAATGTCCCAATTTCCCCATTTTAATTGCCCAAATCAGGCTTGGCGTGAAATACAGATGAGCATTAAACTACTCATAAATATGAAAACTTTTTCCAGGAATAGAAGAAGTGGAAAGGTTTAAGCTTTGAAATTTAAAGAAGCTTTAAGTCCCTTCGAATAAGAATAAGCTGAGAGCTTATGAAAAACTTTTCTGACAACCAAACTATCACTAGTTCCCTGACCATGCAGAGTACTTAATTAAAGTTAATGGAAAATTTTAAGAACGTAAAAATAGCAAACAACCCTGAAAGAAAAGCAGTCAGAAGGAACAACAGTGCCTTTAATTGGCATGCGACCTCCTTTTCAGTAGACCTTCCCTCCAATTCCAGAAATATATGTACCACTGCAGTTTACTCATCATTGGCCACATACACTTTGCAGAGCTTGAAAATGGCTTCATTGTCAATTCAGCAGCTCACTAACAAAAGCTTGAATTTTGACAACAGTCAGGGAATTATCCACAACTGTTAGAAAGCTAGATACAGGGCTCATTCACACAAAACCCGGCCACAACACAGGAGGAAGCTCAAGGAGCACAGCCCATTCTGCCTTAATCAAGGTTTTGCCCCCTAATCAAACCCTTGCAACAGCTCTGCAGGTTCTGAGTCATGGCAATCACAACTAGGGCTGAAACTTGATCTCAAGTTTTTCTCTTTTATCATCGAGAATCACAGTTCTTGGCTTGTTTCTAGAGAGAAATGCTAATTGAAAGAAACACTGATTCTCTACATTTCTCGGTGGAGAATTTTTTCTTAAAATAGCATTTACTATTTAATGTTACCATTTATAGCAATTTACCATTTACTGATTTACCGTGTACCACTTACCATGTACCGCGTTCATTCTGATAATGCGCATGCGCAAACTGGCATTGTGCATTTTGCACATGCGCATTGCCAGGATGAAGGCAGTATACGGTAAATGGTACACAGTAAATAAGTATATGGTAAATGGTAAATTGCAGCTAACAGTAAATGATAAATGGTAAATGGCATTTTGAAAAAAAATTCTCAACCAAGATCTTGGTCTGTTATTGAGATTGTACAGAGATCTCAGTGACAATTCTCAATTCTCGTGATATTTTCATGAGAAAAAAATTGCTTCTTGTTTCAACCCTAATCAGGACTAAGGTACAGGGTTGCATTGAGAAGTGTGCATCAAAACACAGTCATAGAATCGAAGGTCAAAAGGGCCACAAGGTCATCTAGATTAGTCTAGCTCCCTGCACATGACAAGCACCAAGTCCCATGCTACGATCCCTAAACAAAACACCAGTCGTTATTGGTAAGACCATGGCAGGAGCATCCGGGGCACAAATCCATGCACCCACTCCTGTCACAAACTGGGGACCAGATACCCAACCCTGGCTCCTCAGGCTGGTGGAGGTTAGGCCCTGACATCATGAATCCTTAGGAATTCTGTAATTTCTGATATAAAATCAGATTATTATATGCTGGCACTTTAAAACTCTTGAAAATAGACAGGGTTCCTGCCCCAGTGGGCTTACCATCTAAGAAAGACCAGGGAGATGAGATGAGGGATGGGGGCAACAGAGGGAGAGGGAGAGAGGAGGATACATTCATGAAGGCATGAGGTTGCAGGTATACAAACTTGGCTTAGTTATGTAGTTACATCAGGGAAGGAAGGGGACTAAGAGGATGAAGAGCTGGGGAAGGCCTGATGGAAGAGGTAGATTTTCAGGAAGGATTTAAAGGTCAGGAGGGAGGGAGAAGAGCAAATGTATTTGAGGAGGGAGTTCCAGGCATGGGAGGCAGCAAAGGAGAATGGGTGAACACCCTTAGAGGAACAGTGGACCTATGAGCAAGGAAGGTTGGAGGAGGAGCTGAGCTTTCAGACAGGAGCATAGTGGGAGACTAATGTAGAGAGATGGGGGTGGGGCAAGGCCATGAATATCCCTGAAAGTAAAGATGAGAAGCTTGGGCTAAATGCATTCAGGTAGAGGGAGCCAGTGGAGAGAGGAGAGGAGGGGTTGCACATGATCAGAGTGGTGGGCACCATGGATGATCTTAGCAGCAGAGTTTTGAATAGACAAGATGGGAGCAAGGTGAGTGAGAAGGAGATTGCAATAGCCAAGGTGAGAGTTAATCAGAGCATGGACTACGGTTTTAACAGTGGAAACAGTGAGGAAAGGACAGATCTTAGCCATGTTGCACAGGGAAAGAGGACAGGATTTCACCACAGATTTAATTTGAGGTTTAAAGAGGAGGAGTCAGAGATAAAGCCCAGACTACGCACCTGAGGGACAGGCTGAATGGTGACCCCGTCGATGGAAATTGAGAAGGAAGAGGAAGGCTTTATTGGGAAGACTAGGAGTTCAGCTTTGGCCATATTGACAATGCTTTTAAATGAGGCGCTGAAAAGTGCCTCCTGAGCCCCGCATTCAGAGAAAAGTGAGGCTTTCAGAACGCGCCTCTTCAAAGCACCATCACTTTCGGCAGCGCAGGAAGCGTGTACGGTAAACACTCCCCGCGTGACTTTTTTCTCAACACGGGGCTCAGGAGGCGCTTTTCAGTGCCTCGTTTAAAAGTGGTGTTACATTAATAGTTTTGAAGAGCTCCGGCGGCGGCGGCAGGCGGTCCGGCGGCCTCAGCGCCAGCTGTGGCTGCCGGCGTCAGAGACGCTCTAGGCCTTCCGGGGAAACCCGGAAGTTCCCCGGAAGGCCTAGAGCGTCTCTGACGCCGGCAGCCACAGCCGGCGCTGAGGCCGCCGGACCGCCCGCCGCCGCCGCCGGAGCTCCGCAAGGTAAGCAAGCACTGAACTTTAGTAGGGGTGATCCCTGGGGGGTTGGGGGGGTGTTAAACACCCCCCCCAGGGATCGGGTCATACTTACCGGCGGCTGCGGGGACGCCGCGGCCGCTGGTGCTGGGGGGTGGGCTCGCCTCTGAGTCTTTTTTTAAACAAAAATCCAGGCTGGGCAGGGTGGGTGGGGGGTGTCCCCCCTTCCACCCACGCAGCCTGGGAGGGGGAAGGAATTAATTTATTTCATTTATTTCAATGGGGACACAGCGCCCCATTGAACTCAATGAAATAAATCCGGTACTGGTATACCGGATTTAATCCGGGAATCCGGTTTTCAGAGAACCGGTAACCGGTAAATCCGGTAGCCGGTAATGGGCCCGGGGTCCCACCTCTAGCATTTACGTGTAAGTAAAAAGGCGAATGTTGCCATAGCCTTCACAATTTCTGAGAGGAAGCTCACCTGGCCCCAAGCCTTTTGACATTCCGGCGAAGTTGTAAAACCTGGCTGTTTGCCCAGGCCTTTGGGGAGGGAGGAGAGGGGTTTTAGTGGGGTTTTATCTCCCCTTACCCTGTTTATTGTTTTATTGTGTTTCCCGGCCCTGTTTTAATACTTGTATTTTGGAATGTTTTAATTGTTTTTAGATGTATTTTATATTTGTGGTTGTTTTTATTTGTAAGCCGCCCCGAGCTGTTTTAGGAGGGGTGGGGTAGAAATTTGATAAAATAAAATAAAATAAATAAACAATAAAAATAAGAAGTAGATTTCAGCAGAAACTCCCATTTTGCTTTTTAGGGATAATCCTTTCTTATTTTCCAATATAGGGTATACCCATTGGATTCTTAATTCTTCATAGAATATACAGTTAAAAATAATATGTTTGTTTTCTGTTTCACCCAGTTCACACGGGCATTTTTGAAGCATATATGGAATACCATCATATCTCCTCTGAGTAACTGCTGAGCCTAATAACTGGAATCTTAGTAGAGTATAACTTCTCCACAGGTTTCTGCTCAATAACAGGGAAAGGTAAGACTCAACATTAAATGTGTTTTTAAGACTTGAGTACTAGGGGGCTACTTTCCGTACCCTAATTGCTGCTAAAACCTCCTGTTGACTAATGTCTGTAAGTCTCTGCTTAATTAATTTAATTTGCTGCACAGACATTTTCCCCAGTAAATACTCAAAGGAAAACCCTGCTTTGGCAAGTACAGAAACCCCTTGATCAATCCAAACATATTTAGGAGTACCAGCATGTTCCCAGATGTTCTAATAAACTGGACTGGACTCAGATGGCCCAACTTACACAATAAATAAATAGAATACCTTTAACCATTGTAAGTCCCAGTCCAGAGGTTGCAGCACAGGGAGGGGAGCATACTCCTGCTGAAGTAGAGGGAACAAAAGTTCTCTGCATTGTGTTTGCTGCTCATAGCTCCAGTCTGTCTGGATATGGGGATGCACAATCCATTTCCCTTTCGCCAAGATATGTGCTGTATTGGCCATCCTCAAGTGAAGAATTACCTCACCTGGGCAAGTACCACACTGGCACTTTAAGATAAATGTAGGCTTCTTTGTACTACCGAAGCAGCATAAAGCACCCATAGCGTACTCTCCAATGTCACAATGGGTGCTTTTAGATGGACGGGGAGCTGGAGCTGCTCCAGGGGTCCACCCCCACATCCACCCATTCCCACCTTCGCTTGGGTCCACTTTAGATGAACAAGCAGAGTCCCTGGGCTGCAGACTGCCCACACAGTGCCCCCACCCCCATAGAGTTGTGAGCAATCACCTCATGCTCTAGGCTGGTGCCTGCAACTTCATGGTGCTGTCCAGGGCAACAGACGGATGGGCACAGAGCTGCAGCATGTCTGCTCAGCTGACTGGCAGCAGCTCCACATTTTGCCATTGCCCCAGGTTTGGTCAGATGTTCCATAGCACCACTGGAGGAGCAGCTCCACTTGAAACATCTAGCAAGTGCCTTTAGACGTCAACCCGGGGTGAAAGCGGCACCCCAGAGCTGCCGTCTGTCAAAAAGTACCCAATCTCTAGTGGTAAGAGCCACAGAAATTCAACGGTAAATTACCACATGGAGTTAGTTTGTGACACAAGAACTTCTTCCACATGTAAATCCACATTTATCCATGAAAGAGGTTCCCCTGATATGGCCAACCTCTAGTCTGAACCAATTCAAGATAACCCATCTGTGTATGACTACTTCCTCTATTATGTCAAGCTCTAAATGTGGACTTGCTGGTAAAAGTGGGTGAGGGGATAGCTCTTCCAATGATCACCAGATATTTGCCACATGGCCAAAGTGTCACACCTCACAAATCAGCAGCACATGGTAATTTCTTGTTGATTTTCTGCAGCTCCTTGACAGACTTTACCAGTTGAAATATTTTTAGTAGTACCAAGTATTTTTAGTAGTACCCAGGCTCTGGCCTTTACCTGCTAGCATATGAATCAATTCAAACCAAGTTTGTGATTGGACATTAAAATGTTTGTGATTGGACATTAAAATATTTGTATGTGTGGGGTTCAGCCGGTCTGAAAGTCCCCCTCCCTGCCCACGCGCAGCTTTGCCAGTAAATACGTGCAGCAATACAGAGCAGGAAATCCATTGTGTTTGCTGGCAAAACCGCACGTGGGGGGGGGGGCTTTCAGACTGGCTGAACCCCACGCATATCCTGACTTGCACATTCCCTCCCGCAGCCAGGATATATGCACGGGGGAGGGGCAGGTGTGAAAGTGGCCTCAGTCTCAGCAGCTGTTCTAATGCTGTATGGGAGTATGCTGGACTACATTTCCCAGCATGCTCCCAGAGAGCTTTAGAGAGCATGCTCACAGAGACTGCATTCAGACAAACAGCGCCCCCCCCCCCACAGCATGCACAGGCTTCTGTGGTTTTCAGGTGAGTTTGCTGCCCCCTCCTTTCCTTCCCCCTGCTGCCCTCTGCCAACAAGCACCTGTCCTCTCTTCCCTGCCCCTTCTAGGGGGCAGCAAACTCACCTTCTTTGCCTGCTGTCCTCTGCCCCTCCTTCCTGCCCCCTGCCTGCCACATTCAAGTTCCTAGCATTCACCGACTTACTGAGGAGCAGCCTGAAAACTCAGGTTTGATCCTCAGTAACTCGAAAATACTCGCATTTCTTTCTTAATTTCTTTCTTTCTTTCGTTTTCACCTATTTGGTACATCCCTAGTCTCAATCCCTCAGTCTCATCACTCACCAGTGAAGGAGCTACTCAGTCTCAGTCATTTGAGGAGTGAGTCATTGGAGCTGCTTTTGTCATGTGTAGAGAGCATGGTTTTTCAATTAAAACATAACCCAGACGTACATAGGAGAGAATTCCGTAGCCCATGCAATAGTCATTGCCTGGGGAAGCAATATGGCCCAGTAAATAGTGCACCAGGCTGGCAGCCAGGACAACTGGATTGTGCAGTCATCTCTGATCCCAAATCACAATCAGGACCATAGCAATTCATTTAAACCTTCAGTGCCCCATTTTCCCTTCTTGAAATAATAATGCTATGTTGATTTACACCAGCTGAGCATCTGGCTGATTAACTAATAACTTGCTTCTTGCAAACAACATGGAAAAAGTGGATTGTTAGGAGGGATTTGAGCTTGAATTGTCCATCTCTCAGATTGGAATCTTACCCATCTCTGTAGAACACATTGTGCCTCAGATGAATCTGGCAATATAATAGTATTAATATTATAGCTGGGTCAGCCACTACAGAGGTTTAGTACAACTCCTGCCCATAGTCTGCAAGAGAGTCTCTATCATGGTGCAGCATGCAGGAGTCACAGGCAGCAGGAGAAAAAATCTGATCAAGTTACACCCAGGCAAAGCTTTTGACTCAGAGAGCCCAGACACTAGTTTTTCAGACTGACTGCTCTGCTGTCTGGCCAACAGCTGGCAGTCACAGGAGTAGCACTGCACTTCATTGAGGGGCAGCCAGAAAGTTTTAGGCAGGTATTCTCACAGATATAGAGCTCTGTGCTTTGGTACTCTTTTGTGCTCAGTGTTCATATGGGCACTAAAGTCGTCTAGGCTATACCAGTCAGAACTGACCTTACGCCACCAGTTAAAGAGGGGAATTAAGCAGACGTACGACAAAAAACCCCACTGTGGGTAGTTCCACAAATGAGCTGCCCTTGTAGCCAGGGACCCAGGTTCACTGCATTTTCCCCATTGGCAGCAATGGGGGAAATGCAGTGATTCTGGGTTCCTGCTTATAACAAAGGGGGTGGATAGCAATAGCCAACAGATGTGGGCTCCTATGATAGGAATCTACATGAGCTAGCTGATGTGTGAGTAAACTCAAGGCTATGGTGTGAGCAGCACCAGGTTCTTCCAGCAGCATCATATCCTGGTCTGCCAACTAGGAGACTGGGGATGCTGCTGGAACCCATACTAGCAGCAATTCTGTGCTTTCCGGGCCAGTCTACTTCCAGGACACCGACTCCACCAGCAATAATGGTGGTAGCAGGCCCACACTTTATCCTGCGTGCACTGAATTGTTATTGGCAGAGGTGTGTAGGGTAGGCTAGCCTGCTTCCAGGAGACAGCAGACCAGTCCCTTCCTTCCACACCCATAGCTACAGGGTCCACATGTGCTTTCATCCATGGTAAAAGACCAGTCTTTTTTGAGTTGTTTTCTATGATTTGCAGTTTTCTGGAGTATACCTGTGCGACTACCTGCCTAATAGTCAGGCCAACAAGAGCGGGAGTACAACTATAACAGGGGCTCTTCAGCCCCCATTCCCCCCTACAAAATCTACTAGAATTTTCTGTCTTAATATACATTAAGATGCAATGAATAAAATAATAATTGCAATTTAAATAAGTGCAAATAAAGTTCCAGTACGGTCTCCAGAAACTGATTTCAAAGCTTATGATGAAGAGATGGACAGTAGGGGACCCCATCTACTAGACTATCATGGGACCCCAAGCTTCTCCCAATGGGCTTGCAAACAGTAGGGTTCAGGGACATAACTATAATAGGAGCAGCAGGTGCAGCTGCCCAGGGGCCCACAACACAAGCCTGGGGGATCCAAATGCGTGTAGAAAGCATATGCACACTGAAATGGATTACCTCAGCAGGGGGCCCATTCCATCTTCTGCACCTGGCCTATTCTCATTTAAGTATTAATTATTAATAATTAATTATTATTATTATTATTATTATTATTATTTGGAAGCATTTATATAGCGCTAGCATTGTACCTGGTGCTTTACAAAGTAATGGAATAGATACGGTCCCTGCCCTAGGGCTTACAATCTGAGAGACGGGCGCGGCTATATGCCCCTCGTATAGTTTCACCCAGAAAAAGCAGTGTACTTTGAGCTGGTGGAACACAACAAGCGGTGCCTTAGTGATTGGTTATTTAGTTATTTTGGCATTGTCAGAACACTTGTGGCTGCCATCCTTCATCTCCTCACACAAACTGAATTCATATGATTTCTGAGCAACTCTGATTACTGACAGCCACGGGTATGGTGGTGATGCCCGCTGTGACTGAAGGTTACTTCCTGACTTCTTCAATCTATCAATCTTGCTCATGAAAGCACGTGGGCATGCAGCCCTCTTTGGGGGTCCAATCAGCTGGGAATGGTATGTTTGTGAACAATAAGCTAAGCTGAGTATAGTGTCTGGAGGGATAGGAATACCCATATAAAGCATCAGTCAATGAGCTTTCTTGCAGGTTCGTCATAATCTGTCAAAATGTCCATTCTGCTGGACCTGTAATTAAACTGATCACATTTTGAAAACATGTCTGTCTGTCTGCTTAGGAGATTAATTTGCCTGCAATTTTTTTAATAGCTTAATACTTATGATTACTATTATTTTTAATTTTCCATTATCATTCTGCTAGCATAAACTAAAATGCTAGCATTACTATTCTATTAAGGTTGGGAGCATAGTGTTAAAATACCAAAATCAATTTAGGGGCCTACCTATTAACATATGCTGTCAGTGAATACTAAATAGTAGAAATTATTCAGCAGCAACAACCTCTGCTTCAAGAGGACAGATTTAAAGGCAATGATCCAAGACACCATAATGCTTAGTCTTAAGAGTAAGCTGCCACTAGTAAGTAATGAGCAATTTGAGATCCGTTAAAGCTTGTAAGAAGTAACACTTATCAAGGATCTGACTCCTCCAACTCATATTTGCTTATTAATAGTAGAGATGTGCGAACGCGGTTCAGGCATTCAGTGTTCGGCCTGAACTCGGCCAGTGGACAACCGAACCAAATGCCCGAATCGAACGCCCGAAGCCCTGAACACTCTGACCCCATTCGAATGAGTTCAGGGGCATTCGGGTGGGAAAAACAGGGCTGGGAGGCTGAGGGGGGGGGGGGGAGCAGCTGAGGAGCAGACTTCCTGGTGCCAAGGGGGAAGAGGCTTGGACTAGTAGCCAGCCTGCCCAATCATCATCCCTCTTTTCCTCAGACCACTGACTTCCCAGTCTGCGACTAACCACCGGCTAGGCTGCATGGAGCCAATGGGGCTTGTGGTTAGGTGGGTGCAGCAAGTAACAAAAGTCATTGCCCTCCGCCCTTCCAATTCCTTCTGAGCGACCCCTGATCCTGCCAACAGGTGTTTTCAGAAGTCCCTCCCCCATCCCTGTGTAGATAGATAGATAGATAGATAGATAGATAGATAGATAGATAGATGTAGGAATTAGCGTAGATATAGAGATAGATAGAGATAGTGTGTAGTGATTCAGTTTTAATATTTTATAGTGTGTTTGTAGGACTAGGCCTTTGTAGATAGTAGATAATATTCCATTTAGTTCCATAGGTTTTAGAATAGTTAATAGCAGTTAGAGTTAGTGTAGATACATATAACATTAGATTACAATTCTGAATAAATAAATAAAAAAATATAATAAATCTTCATGTGCATTCTTTGGGTGGGAGTAATGGAGAAGGGAAACAGAAGAGGCTGGACTGCTGCCTGTAACGGGGCATGTGACAAAGGTGGCAGGGGCCGTGGCAGCAGAGTGGCAGCAGACATCAGCAGCAGCCCAAGCCCATCACCACGCCCCAAACTGCACAGGCCTGATTTTGGCAGTCAGGCTTCAGAGGCTCCCATCAGTGGCACTAGGGGTGTGGTTCGGCGTTGCCTCCTGCCAGCATCATCCACTGCTATGCAGGGCACTGGAAGGCCAGCACTCCAGGAGGCCACGACTGTCTCTGCTATGGCTGCAGGAGCAGGTGCAGGTGCTTCGGGGTCGGATGTTCCTTCAGGGCCACCAATGTCCCCAAACCCCATTATTGAGGTGATCCCCAGCAGTCCAGGGCTGGTGGATCTCACCCTTGTAGCTAGAGGCAGGGCCTGATCCTCGGGCTGTGGCAGCAGGGAGTGGAGCAGCAGTAGCACCAGCAGCAGAAGCTATAGGGGGCACAAGAAGAGTGGCAGAAGCATGGTGGGCAGTCCATAAGTCTCAGGGTCCCAATACTCCCCTTCGCAGGACATCACTTTGATTGGGGACAGCAAGACAGACACTAGTCCTGAGGAGGAGATGTCTGGTGCTGAGGTGATGGCTGTCCCTCTGAGAGCTGTGTCACCACCATGTTCTGCCCCTCCCAGCAGCGCTGTCAGCGGTGCATCACCCAGTGCAGGCCAGAAGGCAGGAGGCAAAAAACCCTCCATCTGGGCACATTTTAAGTTGGTGTGGGCGGATGATCCCAGGGAGGTGCAGTGCACTTTGTGCCAGAAGGTGGTGAAGCGTGGGCAGGTGTTCACTAACCTTGGCACAAATAACATGACAAGGCACCTGAAGGGATGCCACAGCGCTGTGCTGCTAAGTGGGCAGGCAGCGGCAGTGAACGCCAGCGGGTTCCTGACTGCAGCGGCCAGTCGTCCGCCTCCACCAGCAGGCAAGTGTCCTGCTCAAACAGCTGCCTCTAGCAGCAGGACCGGAATCGTTGCTGGGGGGAGCAGCATCAGTGCACCATGGAGGAGCTGGACTGGGGGTAGCTGCCAAGTCCATTGGCAGCTGCAGGACGTGGAGGGTGGCGTGGCTTTCAACTGAAAGCCATGCGCATGTTGGGGGAAAATGACCGCACTGGATGGGCAGCCCTTCTCGGCGGTCTGGGACATGGGGTTTAGGTGCCTTATTGGCTTCCTGGCCCCCCAGTTTAAGCTGCCCTTGTGCACCACCCTGAGTCGGCAGGTGGTGCCAGCCCTGTACCGGGCTTTAAAGGAGCGGGTGAAGGACCAGCTGGCAAGGGCTGGGGGTGCCACCGTCCACTTCGCCACAGACCTGTGGTCAAGCAGGAATGCGCAGCACACCTACCTGGCAGTGACAGCGCACTGGTGGCAGGACCCAGAGGCAGCATTTGGCAGTGTCAGGAGGGGTCCCGAAGCAGGGTATAGGTGGGCCCTGCTTCACTCAGAAGTCATGGACAGCCTCCACACCACTCAGAACATCGAGTCAGCCCTGACCACCATGGTGAGGGAGTGGGTCACGCCAGGTGCGCTCTTCATCAAGGGGTGTGTGGTGAGGGACAACGCAGCCATCATACTGAGGGCAGTCCATGAGGGGGACTTCACCAGCATCCCTTGCTCCACACACACCCTTCACCTGGTGGTCAGGGATGCTCTGGGCTTGGGGAAGAAGGGGATCGGGGCTGGCACCCTTAGCTCCCTGATTGAGTGGGGGAGGAAGCTGGCCGGTTTCTTTAACCAGAGCGTGAAGGGCAGCGACCTCCTCTGGGTGAAGCAGGCAGAGCAAGGCTCCCCAGTGCACCAACTGGTGCAGGATATGTCCACCCGGTGGAATTCGACATTCCTGATGCTCAAGTGACTTCTTGAGCAGAAAGCTGTTTTGCATCTGGTTCAACTGGTGATGGACAGTGGGACACCTCCAGGGTACGATGGGGTGGAATGGGAGATACAGGCTCACACAGTCTTCATGCTCAGATCATTTCTGGACATGACAGAGACCATCAGCCAGTTGACCCCTCTGGTCTAGAGTCTCATGAGGAGGCTGGAGGAGATTCTCCAGGGGTGGGATTGTGGCCCTAAGGGCAGGAAGCTGGTGGATGAGGCAGTTGTCCTGGTGCGGCAGCTGAAGGCAAGGCTGAAGGCGTGGTTTGATGAGCTCCTGCAGTGGGCAGAATATGTTTTTGCAACCATGCTGGACTCCAGAATCAAGGGCAGCATGGCATGCCAGACAGAGCTCTATGGGCATGGGAAGGGTGACCTGGTGGAGAGGGTTCAGCAGACAGAGCAGGCTCCTGAGAGTGCGCGGCAGCAGCAGCAGGACGCTCCTGGGGATGGTGTGAGTGGGAGCAGCCACCCCTCTCAGCCCGAAGGGTCTATCCCTGCCCCAGTCCTAGCAGTAGCAGCACCAGCATCAGACTTAACAGCAGCAGCACCCTTATTGCGAGCAGCAGCAGCTCGTATGTGCAGGCCACTCTGGCGAACATGGGCTCATGCACAGCAGGGTAGGCAGCGTGGCTGAGGGTGTCCCACTTGTCTGCACGTGTCCCACACAAAGGCCAGCCAGCCTGCAACGTCCAGCCGCTCAGAGGTGCCAGCCACCAAGCCCTGGCCAGGCCTCTGCTGCTGCTCCTCTGATGCCATCCAGCCTGCAATGCCTAGCCAAGCAGGGGTGCCAGCCACCGAGACCTGGCTAGGCCTCTGCCTCTGCACCACCGATGCCAGCCAGCCTGCAATGCCTGGCCAAGCAAGGGTGCCAGCCACAGTTACTGTGCCTGGGCAATCCAATGTCTGCTGCTGCTGGTACTGCATGTCAGCCATGTGCTCTTCAATCTTGTAGATGGGCATAGCTCAGATGAGTGCGCCGGCGGGCGGGGGATTGGTGTCCACGAGATTCACCACAGGGCAAGGCATGCCCAATATACAATAGTGCTTCTTGAGCTCAGTTGAGTAGGATGCCAGCGTGCAATGCCTGGCCAAGAAGGGGTGCCAGCCACCAAGCCCTTGCCGGGCATCTGCTGCTGTTCCACCAATGCAAGTCAGCCTGTAATGCCTGGCCAAGCATGGGTGCCAGCCACGGGACCCTGGTCGGGCCTCTGCCGCTTCTCCGCTGATGCCTGTCTGGCAGCCTGCAATGCCCGGCCAAGTAGGGGTGCCATCCACTCCAGTCCCAGGACCCACTGTCAGGGTTCTGGGACCGTCATTCCTCTCATGGGGAGCCGTCATTCCACTTCATCTAGAAGCTCCCACTCCAGGCCCAGGACCAACCCTCAGAGTTCTGGGGCCATCATTCCACTCACGGGGAGCTGTCATTTCATCGCATCCAGAAGCAGTCACTCTAGCCCCAGGACCCACCATCAGGGTTCTGGGGCCTACGTTAGAGGCATGGGGGGATTTCCACCCACGTCATCTAGAAGCTGCCACTCCTGTCCCAGGACCCACCGTCAGGGTTCTTGGGCCATCATTCCACTCATGGGGAGCTGTCATTCCACTGCCTCAAGAAGTTACCACTCCAGCCTCAGGACCCACCATCAGGGTTATGGGGCCTACTTTCCAGGCAGGGAGGGTTGTCACTCCACCACATCCAGAAACAGTCACTCCAGCCCCAGGACCCACCATCAGGGTTCTGGGGCCTACGTTACAGGCACGGGGGGATGTCTATCTACATAATTGAGAAGCTGCCACTCTAGTCCCAGAACCCACCATCAGGGTTCTGGGGCTATAATTCTGCTCATGGGGAGCCGTCATTCCACCACATCCAGAAGCAGTCACTCCAACCCCAGGACCCACCATCAGGGTTCTGGGGCCTGCATTATGGGTATGAGGGGCTGTCCATCCACATCACTGAGAAGCTGCCACTCTAGTCCCAGGACCCACCATCAGGGTTCTGGGGCTGTCATTTGGCTCGCAGGGAGGTGTCATTCCACCACCTCAAGAAGCAGCTACTCCAGTTCCAGAACCCACCATCAGGGTTCTGGGGCCTACATTCCAGACAGGGAGGGCTGCCATTCTACTTCATTCAGAAGCTTCCAGTCCTGTCCCAGGACCCAGCATCAGGGTTTTGGGGTCATCATTCTGCTCACAGGGTCATTCCACTGCATCAAGAAACAGCCAGCCACTCCAGCTCCAGGACCCACTATCAGTGTTCTGGGGCCTACGTTACAGGCAGGGAGGTCTGTCCATCCATGTCATCGAGAGCTGGGGTGGGGGCAGCTTCCAAGTCCATTGGCAGCTGCAGGATGTGGAGGGCAGTGTGGCTTTCAACTGAAAGCCACGCACATGTTGGGGGAAATGATTGCACTTGATGGGCAGCCATTCTCGGTGGTTGGGGACATGGGGTTTAGGTGCCTTATTGGCTTCCTGGCCCCCCAGTTTAAGATGCCCTCGCACACCACCATGAGTTAGGCTGCTACCGATGCCTGGCAGCCTGCAACACCTGGCCAAGTAGGGGTGCCAGCCACCAAGCCCTGGATGGGCCTCTGCTGCCGCTCCACCGATGCCAGCCTGCAATGCCCTACCCCCTATGGATGCCAGCCACCAAGTCCAAAGCCTTCCCAGCCTGTGCTGCTGCTGCCGCTGGGTCTCCGACAGCCAGCCCTGGTGCCACGAGCACCCCCCAGGGACTAAGCACCAAGCCCGCAAGCCCGTGCAACCCGGGCTGCCAAATGCCAAACCTTTCCAATCTCTGATGTTGCTGCTGCTGCTGCTGCTGCTGCTTGGCCTCCGATGGCCAGCCCTGGTGCCACGGGCATCCCCCAGGGGCCAAGCGCCGAGCCTGCCTGCTTGGGCAACCCAGGGTGTCAAGTGCCAAGCCTTCCTGGTCTCTGCTGCTGCTGGGTCTCCGACAGCCTGCCATGCCACCACGGGCCCTCCTGGGGGTCCCTGGTATGCCCCAAGCCTCCCAACAATGCCAAACTCCGCCGAACATTCAAGAGGGCTGAACTCTGCTGGACTGAACCCACAAACCCAAACTAAGTTTTTAGTCCAAACAGGCGAACATCTGAACTCCACCCTTTTTGCACATCCCTAATTAATAGATCACAGGGAAATGTTGTGTGTAAAATCTTCCCTAGGATCACGCCACTCAAATCACTGGGCCAGATTCAGCCTCATTCCTAGCCTATTGTACACCATTTTGCAGGCATCATACACTAGAGCTTTTCTGAAAGAATATCTGAAGATTCTGACAATGTAAACCTACAGCAGGGAGCCTGTTTGTGGCATGAGAGTTACGGTGGAATCATGCTGTGTTCCATCAGCCACACTCATGTAATGCCTCTGAATCTGTTCAGACTTGCATTGGCCCCCAGCAGCCTTGTAGATTGGTTGGATGTAAAGGCATCACCTTTGGTCCGCTAGCCTACAGGTAGGGAACCTCAGGCCTGGGGCCAAATGTGGTGCACAGCTGGTTTTTATTTGACTCCTTTTCAGTTTCTGATTCTGGCCCCTGAATCCAGTTCCTACTCCAAAGCATTGAAATACTGACCTCAGACTAAAAGAGCAGAGATGAGGGAATGCACACAAAGATAGAGGACAGATCCAATTCCTGAGCACACCTGCTAAGCACACCAACTTCTATGCAGTTCTTGGAGCTTCTATGTGACCCTGAGAGGAAAAAGGTTCCTCACCCCTGCCCTAACCTAAGTCTTGTACCAATTGCACCTTGGCCAGATCTGTTTGACAATACTGAGGTACCATGGCAAGTGTTTCAGTTAGGGTGGTCATAGGTGCAGGGCTGCACTTGAACCAACTGCACTGATGGTGGTGCGGAGAGTGAGGGAGGTGTCGACCCCCCTGATTGGGGGGGGTTCACCCTCCTGTAGGTCAGCAGGTCCGGAGTATGGGGGTGGTGCTGGATGTGGAACTCCGCCTGGAGCAGCAGGTAGAGGGAGTGGCGAAGACTGCCTTCCGCCCATTGTAGCTGGTGCAGAGGTTGCATCCATATGTCTCTGGCCCGGACCTGGCCTCCCTCGTCCATGCCTTCATCACCTCGAGGCTGGACTTCTGCAATGCACTCAATGTGGGGCTGCCCTTGTTCCTGGTTCGGAGGCTGCAACTAGTACAGAATGCGGCAGCCCGCCTCCTCTTGGGGACGGGTCGCTGGGACCACATAACACCTGTGCTCTGGGCTCTTCACTGGTTGCCAATAGCGTGCCTAGCCAGGTTCAAGGTATTGGTGTTGATCTACAAGGCCTTTCATGGTCTCAGCCCCTCATACCTCAGGGATCATCTTGCCCTCCGCACCCCAGAGCGGCTCCTTCGGTTTGCCGGGGATGCCTTCTTGGAGGTCCCCTGTGTTAAGCGGGGGGGGGGGG
>QEPC01003612.1:210997-222030 GCA_003113815.1 Sphenodon punctatus
TCTATCTATCTCTACACTAAATCTAACTGCTATTAACTATTCTAAAACCTATTGAACTAAATGGAATATCCTAATAATTAACTACAAAGGCCTTGTCCTACAAACACACTGTATCTCTATCTATCTCTATAACTAAGTGGGAGCAGAACAAAATGCTCTGCCCCGAGGAGGCTGCAGTCATTCTAGACTTGGATCAGGCAGGCTAAGCAGGTTGCTTGGCTGCTCCCCAACCCCCTTGGTTCTGCACCTAGTCTCTCCTTTCCCCCCATGCCCAGCCCACCCCTGAATCCCCTGAGCCCGCTCCTGCCCCCCACCCCAGTTGAAACCCCTCTCATCCCACTTCCAGCCCGCCTCGGTTCACTCCCAGCCACCCATGCCTTCTACACCCCTCCCAGACCTCGCCTCAGCCCAATTCTGAGCCCCCCCTCAGCCCATTCCCAGCTCCCGAAACCACCCGTCTTGCCCATTTCCAGCCCCCAAATCCCCCTTGCCACACTTCCATCCCCACAAACCACCTATCCCCTTCACGAAAGCTAGTGCTAAATAAACTTGGACTTGACTGGAGGGGAAGAGGGGCTCCCAGGGTGAGGCTTGTGCAATCCACCACTGAGGAGATCTTTTGGCGAGGCCCCTCTGTCACGCTTGACAAAGTTGCCACCTGTAACTGACTTGCCCAGAGTCCAGCTGAGACCCAGCTGGTAACAGTTCCCCGAGCACGACCCCGACAGCCTGCGCCTGCGCTGACATCGCACCTGGATCTTGAAAAGCCCTGCCGCCACTATTCGTGGGTGACTGGAGGGGAAGAGGGGCTCCCGGGGTGAGGCTTGTGCAATCCACCACTGAGGAGATCTTTTGGCGAGGCCCCCCTGTCATGCTTGCCACCTGTAACTGACTTGCCCAGAGTCCAGCTGAGACCCAGCTGGCAACAGGTCCCTGAACACCACCCCAACAGCCTGCGCCGACATCACACCTGGATCTTGGAAAGCCCCGCCACTGCTACGGCGGCACCATAGGTACGCACTGGTGCATCATGCCTAAGGGCATGCCTTGTGTGCAGCCTTAGGCATGGGCTGGGTCAGGACCAGCCCCTTGCAGGTTTTTTTTGCCATCGAGTGTCATCCCCTGGACTGTGCTTAGCTTGCTTGTCAACTATGGGTAAGAGATCTGGGCCTGCTGGGTTAGTAACTAGGGCTCGGGCCCAGGGCCGGCAGTTAACACTGAATACCTTCCTGACAATTATTTATTATTATTAAACATTTATAAAGCACCAATAGTAACCTGGCGCTGTACAGAACATACAATCAGATGCGGTCCCTGCCTGTGGCTTACAATCTAAAATACAAGGAGGGGGAGACAAGGAGAGGGGACAGCGGGAGAGACATGGGAGAAGACAAACAAACATTCAGGCGGATGCGAAGTCTCAGGTGCGTGTACTTGGCTTGGTTACAAGGTGGTCGGTAGCAGCAGTCAGCAGAGGAGGGCTGACAGTAAGAGCAAGGGGAAAGACTAGAGGGCATTGGGAAAGGCAGCATGGAAAAGGTGGGTCTTGAGGAGGGATTTGAAGGAGCGGAGGGAGGAGGCAAGGCGGATGTCGGCAGGGAGGGAGTTCCAGGCATGCGGGGCAGCGAGGGAGAAGGGACGAAGGCGGTTGGGCGAGCAGGAGAAACGAGGGAGAGCGAGGGAGGGGACAGAGGAAGAGCGGAGAGCGCGCGCAGGAGTGCGTAGGGCGATTAGGTCCGAGAGGTAAGGGGGAGCTTGGTCATGGAGCGATTTGAACGTGAAAACCAGGAGTTTGAACAGGATACGTTCAGGAAGGGGGAGCCAGTGAAGGGAGAGGAGGAGAGGCGTTACATGGTCGAAGCGACGGGCAGAGTGAATGATCTTGGCGGCAGAGTTTTGGATCGCAACAAGGGGGGACAGGTGGGAGCGAGGGAGGCCAGCAAGGAGGAGGTTGCAGTAGTCGAGGCGAGAGATAACCATGGCATGAACAAGGATTTTGGCCGAGGAGACAGATAGAAAGGGGCGTATGCGGGCAATGTTGAGGAGAGCGAATCGGCAGGATTTGGCCACAGAGTCAATGTAAGGTTTAAAGGAGAGGTGCGTGTCAAAAATGAAGCCCAAGCTGCGGGCACGGAGAACAGGACGGATGGTGACCCCATCAATGCAGACGGTCAGGTCAGAGGGAGAGGAGGGGGATGGAGGAAAAATGAGGAGTTCAGTCTTGGCCATGTTCAGTTTGAGTTGGCGTCGGGACATCCAGGCGGAGATATCAGAGAGGCAGTCGACGAGGCGTGAGCGGACAGAGGAGGAGAGAGAGGGGGTAGAGAGATAGAGTTGGGTGTCATCAGCATAGAGATGGTATTGGAACCCGTGGGAGGCAATAATTTCACCAAGGGACCGGGTGTAGATAGAGAAGAGGAGAGGGCCAAGGACAGAACCTTGGGGAACCCCAACCGAGAGGGGAAGGGAGGGGGAGGTCGACTCGGGGAGGGAGACATTAAAGGAGCGGTCAGAGAGGTAGGAGGAGAACCAGTCAAAGACAGAGCCACGGAAGCCCAAAGAGTAAAGCGAGTCCAAGAGGAGCGAGTGGTCGACAGTGTCAAAGGCAGCAGAGAGGTCAAGGAGGACAAGAACGGAGTAGTGGCGCTTCGATTTAGCGACAAGTAGATCATTGGTGATCTTGGCCAGGGCAGTTTCAGTAGAGTGGAGGGGGCGGAAGCCGGACTGGAGAGGGTCCAGGGAGGAGTTGGCAGAGAGGAGGTTCAGGCAGCGGGAGTAGACGACACGTTCCAGGAGCTTCGAAGCAAAGGGAAGGAGGGAGACCGGCCGGTAACTAGAGGGATCGAAAGGGTCCAGGGTAGGCTTTTTGAGGATGGGGGAGACAGTGGCATGTTTGAAGGCAGAGGGGAAGGAGCCTGTGGAAAGGGAGAGATTGACAACATGCAGAAGGGGGGGAGCGACAGTGGGAGCAATAGAGGTCAGGAGGCGGGAGGGGATCGGGTCAAGGGGGCAGGTGGAGGGGTTGGATGAAGAGAGAAGAGCAGAGATTTCCTGGAGAGAGGCAGGAGGGAAGGATGCGAGGAGGGAGGGGGGCGGGGGGTGGAGGGAGGCAATATCCCGACGGATCTTGTCAATCTTGGAGGTGAAGAACGACGCAAGATCCTGAGCAGCAAGGGAAGAGGGCGGAGGAGGGCAGGGGGGTTTGAGAAGGGAGTCGAAAGTAGAGAAAAGGCGGCGAGGGTCGCGGGAGAAAGATTCGATCCTAGAGGCATAATAGCGATGCCTAGCTAGGGAGATAGCCGAGGAGAGGGAGGAGAGGGAGAATTTGTAATGGAGGAAGTCAGGGAGGGAGCGGGATTTGCGCCAGAGGCGTTCGGCAGCCCGGGCGCAGGAGCGGAGGTAGCGGATGGCAGGGGTAAGCCAGGGGCGGGGGTCGAGGGGGCGGACGGGGCGAGCAGAGGGGGGGGCAAGAGAGTCAAGGGTCGAGGAGAGAGAAGCGTTGAGAGCAGAGACAGCAGAGTCAGGGGAGGAGGAGGCGAAAACGGGGGGGAGAAGGGGGGAAAGATGTGCGGCAAACTCCGAGGGAGTAAGGGCCTGCATATTGCGGAAGGGGCGCATAGAGGGGGAGGCGGAGGGGGGTCGGTGGGAAAGGCTGAAGGAGCCGAGGAAGTGATCAGAACTAGGGAAGGGGTCAAAGGAGAGGTCAGTTAGAGAACAGTTTCGAGTGAAGACGAGGTCGAGGGAATGGCCGTCAGTATGAGTGGGGGAGTCGGTCCAGAGTCGGAGATTAAAGGAGGAAGCGAGAGAGAGAAAGCGGGAAACAGAGGGGGCGGAGGGCGTGTCAACGTGAATGTTGAAATCACCAAGGATAAGAGTGGGGATATCATCGGAGAGGAAGAAGGTGAGCCAGGATTCAAAGTCCGGGAGGAAAGAGGAGAGGGAACCCGGGGGGCGGTAGATGACAGCAACCCGAAGGTGTAGAGGGGAGTATAAGCGCACAGAGTGGGCCTCAAAGGAAGGGAAGGAGGAGGAGGGGGGAGGGGAGAGGGTTTTGAATTGGCAGTGCTTAGCAAGGAGCAAGCCCACACCACCACCCAGGCCCTCAGGGCGGGGGCGGTGAGAGAACGACAGGCCCCCGGAGGATAGAGCAGCCGGGGTAACAGAGTTGGAGGGCGTGATCCAGGTTTCCGTAAGAGCCAGGAGTTGAAAGGGGCGAGAGAGGAAGAGATCGTGGATGAAGGGAGCTTTAGCCACGGACGAGCGGCAGTTCCAGAGGGAGCAGGAAAAAGGCAATTGGTGTTTGGGAAGGCAGGGGATGCGGATGAGGTTGGGGGATGGGGAACGGCCGGGTTTGCGGGGTGGGAGTCGTGCACCGGCCTCGTATTGGCCACAATGGTCTGTGGAACACCTGGGTGTCGCGGGTTTGGGCCTAGGGGGAATGGGTAAGGGGGGATGAGGGTGGATAGGGGGGATGGGCGTGGGTGAGAATAAGGGGTAGGTTGGCTGGAGAAAGGCCGCTGGTGATGGAAGAGGGAGAAGGAGGGGGTGCGTGAGAAAGGCTAGAAGGAGGGAGGTGATAGAGGGCGAGGAGGTGAGGGAGGTATAGGGAGGCATCATAGGTCCTCACTCCGGCCTCACAACGGCCACAAAACGGCCAGCGCCCTTTTGTCGCCGCCCTTCGGGCGCCGCCCAAGGGCTGCCGCCCGCTGGGGGCGGGCGTGCACCTTTGGCTTGTGGCTGTGGGGTGGAGCCCTGCTCACCTGGAGGGGATGAGCGCTGCAATGGCTGCTGGGGGCTTCTGGGGGCGGGCGTGCACCTTTGGCCTGTGGCTGTGGGGTGGGGCCCTGCTCACCTGGAGAGGATGAGCGCTGCAAAGGCTGCTGGGGGCTTTTGGGCGCTGCAATGGCTGCTGGGGGCTTCTGGGTGCAGGCGTGCACCTTTGGCCTGTGGCTGTGGGACGGGGCCCTGCTCACCTGGAGGGGATGAGCGCTGACAAGCCCTCAGATGGAGTTTGCCCAGGAGGCTACTGATTGCTCACCACTGGCCCATACTTTACTGCCGCAGCCAGATGGACTCGCGACTTTGGTAAGCCCTAACAGCTCTGAGCACCATCTGTCCACCCCTGTGGGTGTGGAATATATGGTTCCAACAACCAAGTGTCTAGTTATGCCCCCTTTGCCTAGGGCAGGGAATGGGGCCCCCTCTCTGGTTCATCTAGGTGACCAGTGCTATGAGGTGGACCATCTCATATCAAAACTTTATGCCCAATTAGAAGCTGTTAATCTTCAATTAGAATTGCAGAGGGCCCAGCTGGGCATTCTTACCGACCTCCTGAAGCTATATAGCGCAGAGGTGAAAAACTTTGTAAACCCTGCGCCATGAGAGATGTTTACAGTGGGGACCCAGTCTGCATTTATTGCCCTTTGTACTTAGCAGGGCATGGAGCCTGAGACTGAGACGGTTAAATCAGGTCCTTGTAGCCCTAGGGGATTTTCCCTGCCTCGAACTGCACCAGGGGCTACAGAAATAATGGGGAAAGCTCATTGGGGTGACTCAGATTATACAGCTAAGGGAGGGGGTTTGCAGCTGGCAACAGACACCCTGGTTGTTGAAGTTCTCCCCATGTCCCCTGGCTGTTTACCCTCTTGGTCATCTAAGTATTTAATTTCCCAGCATCTGTCCAGTCTTTTTGGGATTCGGATATCCACCACTACTATTGCTCAGTTTACCCTTATGCCATCCCCCACATATTTTCATAGGCTATCCGTTCATTTTTGCTCACAATTTACAGTTGAGAATCTATGGTTGCATGCTAGGCGGCTCTACTCCTGGGGTATTCAGTTACGGAAAGTCTTTAGAGACAACAGAGTTCTTCCACTGCTCAGACCCCATGGGGGAAGTATAGGTAGATATTCCATTTTGTTAGCTGAAAAGATAACTCTAAATCAAATCTTATGTCATGGGGGGGAGGATAAATTCCACCCTTCCTGTAATGCCAAATATACCTGTAAGAGACACTCTAGAAGTTCCTATATCTCAGGATAGCCTGGAAAATCCATCCCAAGTATTAGATATACCTAGGGTAATGCAGCATGCCCCTGGCAATAAGCCGTTGGACCCAGATGTTAGAGTCAACGCTGCATCACTACAAACCACCCACTTTCAAAATACGGCTCTTGACTTGGCTGTCAACAGTGGGCATTTGCTGAGGGAAGGTTTGGCTTCATGACTACCCTCGAGACTGCCGCCTCCTGGAGTTTCCATCTGTTCATGGAACATAGCAGGCTGGGCTTGGCACTGTAATGACCCTGATTTTGTGACATTTATCAGGGGTTTTGCCATTATTTTAGTTCAGGAAACGTGGTCCTTGGACCATATCACCTTAGAGGGCTATGAATCATATACCATTCCAGCAATCCATAGGAAAGCAATGGGACGTCCTTGTGGGGGACTGGGCTGCTTTATTGCCCACAATGCCCAGTTTAAGGTAGTTGCAAGCCTAGTATCCCTCCAGTTTTGCTTGGGGTTGGTAGTAAGGGTTGGACAATATACTTTGATTATTATAACTGTATATATCCCACCCTGCAATGCGGGTTCATTCCACGTGACTATGTGGGACAAATTGGAAAAGCTAGTGGAGGATACCACTGTCAAATATCCTGGGGCTTTGCTAATTATAGCTGGGGATCTTAATGCCCGTATGGGGGCAAATGATCAAGTAATGGCCACATATTGTGATGAGAGGACAACTCATCACGTGGGCATACTGACTAGCAGAAAGACTAAGGACAAGCAGATAAATTCCTCAGGGATTAGGCTAGCTAAGTTAACTGTAGCCCAAGATCTGTATGTCCTGAATGGATCAGGCTTTAATGACATGGAGGAAGAATTCTCCTTTGTAGGTCCCCAGGGTCCCAGCTTGGTGGATTATGTTTTGGTATTCCCTAGAGCCCTCCCATTTATAACAGATTTTACCTTAGGCCCCCCATTGGTAGGTGACCACCTTCTGCTTCTGTTAGCATTGTTCTCTGCTACCCCACATGGGGGACCTGATCAGGTAGTCAGCCCAGAACTAGAGTCTACAGACACCATGCAATCTCCAGCCTGGGGCGAGGATCTCTCTAGGTCCTTAGGGAACCATTTACAACAACTGAATATCAGTTCTCTCCGGGACAGACTGATCACCTCTTCTGCCTATGCTGATACTTTAGAGTTGTATGAGCAGTTGACCCAGGGGCTTCGTGCCCATATCCAGGGGTGAGGGAAAGTACAGGTGCATTTACATCACAGGCCTCATTAGGCCTGGTTCGATAAGGAATGTAGAGAGACCCGCTTCAGACTTAAGAAAATGCATGCCATCTACAGTAGGAGTAGGCTGCCAACTATGCTCCCTGAATATTTGGCTCTTCTGGCGGCATACAGAAAACTAATTAATGATAAGAAAAGGTTTTTCTGGGACAAACAGTGGCGTGACCTCCTCCAGGCTGCAGCGCAGAAAGACAGCAGAAAGTTTTGGCAATTGGTCAATGGTTCCACAAGGGGAGGCTCCAAGAGTTTGGCTGGTACTCCCTCGCCTTTGGCCTGGGTGAAATATTTTCAGGAGCTATATAAATCTGGGGAGCAGATGCAGGAATATTTGGATATCAACTTGGCAGAAACTCCAGACTGGGATCCAGTGAAGGAAGAGGAAGTCGGGGTAATAATAGACTCCTTTTGTAACAACCGTGCCCCAGGCATAGATTTGATAAGAGTCAATTTCTGAAGAACTACAAGGCCTGGTGGTTGCCGATTCTAGCGGTGCTATTCACAGTGATTAACAACTCCGGGCAAGCCCTGGAAGTCTGGGCCCAGGCAATTATTGTCCCCATCCACAAAAAAGGCTCTTCATTTGATCCTGCCAACTTTAGGCCTATCAGCCTGCTCCCAGTGATTGCTAAAGTGTATGCAAAGTACTTACTTGGAAAGCTGGCGGAGTGGATGGAACAAACACGGGCTCTGGCCCCAGAACAAGCAGGGTTCCAACAGGGCCGTTCAACTATTGAACAATGCCATATTTTAGATCATTTGGCCCAGAAGTATATGCATCGCAATGGGGTTTTCTTTGTAGTTTTTCTAGACCTCAGGGCAGCATTTGACTCTGTGGATCATGCTGCCCTGTGTAGGAAGCTGCAAGTCTCCACCATAGAGAAGCGCCTTTTGGAGATGATACATGCCCTACACCGGCACTCCTCCTTGGTGGTTAAAATAGACCAACTAGGGCATACCACCTCCCCAGTTTATACTACAGTAGGGGTTAGGCAGGACTGTGTCCTTGCCCCGGCCCTCTTCAATCTCTTTATTAATGTGGTGATACCCCTTATGGCAGATTCACGTTTCTTTCCCCAAAAGTTAGCAGCATGACCGATTGGATGCCTCTGTTATGCAGATGACGTTGCGCTGCTTTCACAAACACGTTTGGGATTACAGAGACAACTTCAGGCCTTCCTCACTTTTTGCAATGAAAACCATATGACTGCTAATTATAACAAGTCCAAGGTTTTGGTTTTCTCCCATAGGAGAAAAGTCTATGATTGGACAATGGGGGAAAACGTAATACAGCAGGTCCCAGTGTTCCGGTACTTGGGCTTGTTATTTCATGAGCATGGAGGTTTGCCGGAAAATGTTTTGAGGGCTTTGAGGGCAGTCCATGGTCCACCACAGTCACTCCAGAGGCTGTGTAGGCAGCAAGGCAACTCTTCTGTGGCCCCGGGCTTGCAGGTCCTCACAAGCAAGGTTAGGGCCCAACTACTCTATGGAGCAGAACTTTGGGCGCCCTTCCTTGCAGACATGGTGGATAAACCCCAGTCTAATTTCTTGCGACATCTGGTGGATGCCCCATGTGGTACCCCTCTGTCTGCAACTCAGCTGGAGTTGGGCCAGAGGCCATGGTTGCAGGTGGCTGTTGAAACCTCACTGAGCTTCTGGCTCAAAATCCGTTCTGGGCTGCAGGCAGTGTTATTGAAGGACCTGTTAGAGAACAGCTTTCTCAGTCAATGGACACTTAAAATCGAGGCCCACCTTCGGAAGATGGGACTTCCTCCCGAATATCTTGCCCATAAGCCCCCAGACACCTGGAAAAAGGAGGTCCTTGGTCAGGCAGGTGATATTGGGAGACAGGTAGAGGTTGCAAATCTATCTAAGTCCCCCCATATGAGAGATTTCCTGGTGTGGATCCCCGAGGTGGGGCAGATTGCAGACTATCTGAGGGACTCTATCTCGGGTAGGGCAAAGCAGTTGTATGCCTGGGCGCGTTTTAATGCCTGGCCATCTAGTGTCCTTGAGGGCCGGAAGCAGGGTATACCTTACCTGGAGCGCCTCTGCCCATTTGATAACAATTCTGTTGAATCTGTCAGCCATATAATGCTCGATTGTCATTTATACAACAAGCCTCAACAGGATATGGTGGCACCAATTCTTCGGAAATATCCTGGTAGGGATAGTCAGTTTTTGTTAACACTATTATTGGATAACTCAGACGTCAATGTCATCAAGAGTGTCGCTGCCTACTTGTTACAGATTATCCATATTAGGAAGTCTTTTCTGGAATTCTCCTACCATCCCCTGAGATGAAAATATATTGTTGGCTCCCATTGGGGGCAGGTATTGGGCTTGCAAAATTTAACCTTAGCTGGCCAATCTACGTGATTAGATTATTTATGATTGTGCCCCAGGTAGTGGGAACTCACTGATATTAAGTAGTGGGAACTCACTGATATAGGTGTGGGTTTGCCAGAGGGTGTGGAGGGAGCCTTGGGTAGCCCCCAACTCCAGATCAGATTTTCTTGTACCTAAGTTTATCCTGATCTTTTTCAATTTTGTTATTGATGTATACCAATGTGTGTATGTTTTGTTTCTTGTATTGTGTGTTGAACTATGGCCATCTGCTAAGCAATAAATATTTTTCATTTCTATAAATATTTCATTTCTATAAATAAGCTAACTACTATGTATATCTATCTAGTAACTATTTATTTATTTATTTATTTAAAATTTATATCCCACCCCTCCTGCCCACAGGGCAGCCCAGGGCAGCGAACAACATTCAATAAAAAAAAATTAAAACAATTTAAACAATTTTAAACAATTTAAAATATAATACAATGTGGGGAAACCCCACCACCACCCCTACCGCTCGCCAAAAGTCTGACGGAACAGCCAGGTCTTACATACACGTCGAAACAGCAGGAGAGTGGGAGCCAACCAAGCGCCGAGCCTCCTCTGGGAGCAAATTCCACAGCACAGGGGCAGCCACTGAAAAAGATCTAACATCGGTGGCCACCCACCTTGCCTGGGAAACCTCCAAAAAGGCTCCCATGGATGATCTCAAGGGTCGCATGGGCACATGAGGAGTGGGCGGTCCGGAAGATAAGCAGGGCCCAGGCCTGCTTTAAAGGTTAAAACCAGCACCTTGAGCCTGGCCCGGTGCTTTATAGGCAGCCAGTGCAGAGCCCGGAGCACTGATGTCATGTGCTCCTTGCGACCCGCCCCTGTAAGGAGACGGGCCACGGCATTCTGCACCAGCTGCAACCTCCAGACCAGCTTCTTGGGCAGCCCCATGTAGGGCGCATTGCAGTAATCCAGCCTTGAGGTGATGAAGGCATAAATGACAGTGGTGAGGTCGGAGTCTGAGAGATATGGCCGAAGTCGACAGACAAGATGTAACTGCTGAAATGGACTCCCCACCATGGCCACAACCTGAAATTCCAGGCTGAGCCGTGAATCGAGGAACACACCCAGACTCCGCACTTGAGAGACCATGGGAGGGCAAACCCCCCCAACAATAGGAGATTCAACCACCCCCAGGTCCCCCAAGCCCTCGCCCACCAACATCACCTCCATCTTGTCAGGATTCAATTTCAGATGACTCAACCTCATCCAAGCCCCCACAGCTGACAGGCACTGGGAAAATAAGGAGACTGCATGGCCTGGGTCGATGGAAAAGGAGAGGTAGAGCTGAGTGTCATCAGCATACTGATGACACTGCATGCCCTGAA
>QEPC01003612.1:228043-239577 GCA_003113815.1 Sphenodon punctatus
GCTCTAGGCCTTCCGGGGAACTTCCGGGTTTCCCCGGAAGGCCTAGAGTGTCTCTGACGCTGGCAGCCACAGCCGGCGCTGAGGCCTCCGGACCGCCCGCCGCCGCCGCACCCGGAGCTCTGCAAAGGTACAGCACTGTCAACTTGTAGTAGGGGTGATCCCTGGGGGGTTGGGGGGGTGTTAAACACCCCCCCAGGGATCGGGTCTATACTTACCGGCGGCTGCGAGGATGCCGCGGCTGCTGGTGCTGGGGGGGGCTCTTTTTTTAACAAAAATCCAGGCTGGGCAGGGTGGGTGGGGGGTGTCCCCCCTTCCACCCGCGCAGCGGGGGAGGGGGGAGGAATTGTATTCCATTGATTTCAATGGGGACACAGTGCCCCATTGAAATCAATGAAATAAAACCGGTACCGGATACCAGATTTAATCAGAGAATCCGGTTCTTTGAGAACCGGAAAACCGGTAAATCCGGTATCCGGTAATTGCCCCGGGGTCCCACCTCTAGTAGTAACACATACTTGTCAAGACAATGTGCCCTTATACGAATATCACTTAAATCACACTAAGGGGAAGCAAATAACTGGAACTGCTGCCTTTGGGTTGGTTTCCCTATAGCACGAATCCCCTAATATCTAGACACTGCTACTAAGTTAGTTACTAGAATAATGAGGAAAGCCTCAGGGTATCCGTTGTTTTTTTAAATATCCTGCCATTTAACCGGACAATTGCCAGAGACGTCTTTTGCAGGGATGTATTTTTTTCTCTCTTAAACTCCTTTTCAATTAAAAATAAAGGTTACAAGTACCTTGTAGCTTTGCTCCCATGATATTTTAAGTCAAGGATCAAAAGCAATTTTTTGAGGGGAGCCGGGGGAGAGATTGCAATAATAAGAGGCATATTTCCCACTAAGCTTCATGTAAATGGACGGTGTTGCACATGATACTAAAGTGGAGCAACATTTGACTAATCTTCATATAAATGAGAAGGTTGGTTAATCACGCCGAATCTGAATGTATCACAATGTTCCTAATAAGCAAATTGTAGTAATGATATTATACCAAGTTTCAGTAAACTCACTGAATCCTGCATAGTATTACTTTTGAGAGGAAATAAATTCAAGTCTGGAAAGTGCACTAGACAAAACTATAGATGTTTCAAATTAAAATCAAATCAGAATTTGCAATACTCAGCAACTAATTTATTGCCCTAAAAATGATCTTGTGCTGCCAAGTGCTTCTTCTTAATTTAACATACTTAGCAAAATGTAATATGTGTTGTGCCATTTGCATTATCTGAGGAGAAAATGAGAAGTCTACTTTAAAACAACAACATTCTAGTATTAGGCCACTTTTACACGGACACCACCCACCCACGAACACCCGAAAACACCCATTGGATGGGTGGGAAAGCGTCCGTGTAAATGTCCATGAGTGGGTGGGGGCGCGTGCATGATCCACCCGCCAACAGCCACCAACACCCACGGAGCAGTCGCAAGGAAGCCGACACCCTCCGTGGGTGGAGGTGGGTGGAGATGGGTGTTCAACACCCGAGCGTCCGTGTAAAAAACAAAACACCCACACCCATGTGGAATGGACCAGCAGAACCCCACTGGGCCAGCACCATGGGCCATGCAGGCGCCGCCACGCAGACACGCCCACAGGGCGGGAGGAAGCCGGACGTCTGGTCAAGAGCCCATAAAGGAGGGAGAAACCAGGGCACACATGCACGGGGCGGGCTCCCATGATGGTGACCAGGAAGGCCCTCGAGAAGACCACGGGAGCCATGCGGGGGAAGGAGCCGGGTGAGCATGGGGACCCTAGGGCGCCGGGGGGGCAGGGAGAAGTCCCGGCAAGGTGGTGCAGGGAGAGGGGGAAGTGCCCCAGGCTGAAGGCACATGGGGGGTTATGGACCACAGGTGGGGGGGTCAGTCCGGGAGGCACATGGGGGGGCAGCAGGCAGAATGGGGGGAAGCACAAGGAAGTAACACGGTGCACGTGTCCCGGCACAGGGCAGAGGGGCCACATCAATGGCCCCCCCAGTGGATGACCCCCATCCCTGACCACCGGGCCAGAGAACACAGGGAAGGGGGCAGCAGCATAACCCAGTCCCCCATCCCAGACAACGGAGCACCACACCATGGGGATGATGGCCGAGAAGGGCCTCCCAGACAAGCCAGGTGAGCAGAAGGGAACTCCAGGGGGGAGGAGGGCCAGGCCCCATGGGAGGGTGGAAGGGGCCATCAGGAGCCATAGTAACCCCATATGTACTACCCCCAACAGGACACGACCACCACATGGCTACCAATCCACAGGGCGGGCCCCATGCCAGCAAGCCGGTCAGCCCCACACACACAGGTCCCGAAAGGGGGGGCTCTGGACAAGGCAGGAGGTCAGGGACTTTATACGCGTGTGGGGGTCCCAAAGGGTCCAGCATGACCTGGTGCTCAGCTACAAGACCAGACAGGTCTATGAAGCCAATGCCCAGGAGATGCAGCAGCAGGGGTACAATAGGGATGTCACCCAGTGCATGCAGCAGGCAAAGGACTTGAGGTCCAGATATAAACATATCAAGGACAACAATTTTAAGTCCGGCCAAACCATATGCACAGCCGAGTTCCAGAGGAGCTGGACAAGTTCCTCTGCATGGATGGGGACATCGTGGCCTCCCACACACAGAGCAGCGCCTTCACCAGGGGAGGTGCAGGGCTAACACGCTACCCCCCATGATAGACCCCACAGACCAAGGGGGGGTAGGTGCCCCTGGCAGGGCCAGCCAGGAAGCAGGAGGGGACATCCCCATCCCACAGGGGGAGGAGGTGCCCCGGGGATCCGAGCGCTGGACCACCACACTCCGTGCGCGCCCACAAGACCCACATGCCTACAAGCAGAGACCTGGGACAGCCCCCAGGATGTGGAGGAACAGGATCCAGATATGAGCGCCCCAGTGGGGCCAGGGGCGGGTGGTGGTGGAACGGCCTGGACAGAGCCGCAGCGGCTAGGGCCAGGGTTCGGCAAGCACTAATGGTACCCCATCCCATTTCAGCTCAAGGAAGCCATGGAGGAGGAGGAGGAGGAGGACGAGGGGGGACCGGCAGCACCTGCACCATCAGGTGGGCCACCCTCCATGGCAGGGCACACCGGCCGGGGGGGCAGGGGCAGAGGGGGGTGGAGGGAAAAGGGGGGCCACCCAGGGGCAAGCAAACAGCAGGGCTCAAAAGGGGTGGGGTGGTGGGTGCAGGCTGGAGGGGTGGATGGGCCCACAGCGGTTCCCATGGCATGCCACATAGTCAGGGGCCCTGCCCACAGTGATCAACTGCCGGGGGGTCATCCCACAACAGGGCAGGGCTGGGGCACCCCACAGGGTTGAGGGGAGCTGCCACACTATGAGGGCTGCCCCACCAGGCACCCCGGGTCAGGCGGTAGTGGCCAGCAGGGCACACAGTCCAGATGCACTAATGATGTGTTCAAACTCTCGTTCACAGACCAGGCACCCGCTCACATGAGGGCAGCAGCTGCCGGTAGTGTAGAGCAGAACTGGGAGATGTGGGCCAGGAACCGACACCGGACAGAGGACCTTGGAAGGGAGCTGCTGGAGGAGTCGCAACGGTTAGCTGAGGTGCACTCCCAGGAGCTCGTGCTCACCAGGGAGCTCATCAGAGGGGAGGGGGAAAGGGACCGTGAGATCCTGGCTACCTTGATGGCCCAGTCCCACACCAAGCACCTCTGGGACAGGCACCAGGCTGTCGCCCTCCAACGCGAGCAGCGGCGCACCTGCGACGGGCTGGAGGGTCAGGCCACATGGCTCATGGACCTCATGGGGGAGGCCATGGAGGCCCTGCGGTGTGACCCCCAGCGCAACACACCGTGCCGCAGAAGGAGGGTTGGCAGCTGACCAACACCATGACGACTTCCCACTGGTGCAGGTGTCCTCCCCTGCACCTCGACCACCCATGGTTCCCCCAGCAGCAACCCTATCTGGGCCTGGTCCACGGGGTCCCCCTCCCCCACATAGGGCAACTGGACCAACTTGCAGGGCCACCCTTCCAGCCCTCCCCCCCCATGGTCCCACTCCCACTGCCAACCTGAACCCTCAACCAGGAGGCCACCCCCCCACCCCAGGACCGTGCACCCCAGGATGACCAACCACCCATGGTGGCTGCCCCACCCCCTCTGGTAAGGCTGCAGCACCCCAGACCCCTGGGGGTAGGGGGTTCCACACCGGGGGGGGGGGGCACTGGGAATCCGGGCACCTGCGCGAGGCTGGACCTTGGTAGGGAGTACATTGTAGAACCCACTCTGAGCACATGCACTAAATGAGCTGGGGAGCAACAGCCATTGCCAGAGGCACGAGTAACTGCTCTGTGACACTATACTGCATGGGACATGTGCCATACTACCAAGGGTGGCCCGGCCAGGGGCTTGCACCAACGGGGATCGCCCCATGGCACGTGTGATGCTCGGGTGGGGGGTAGGGGGCTCCCTGGATGACCATGGGGCACCCAGTGGCCCAGGCCCCGACCTGGGACAGAGATGAGGATCCCTTACCCCATTCTTGTTTCTCCATGCAGGGACTGTCAGTGGGTTCCAATATGGAGCAGCCAGTGGATGACAGGGAGGCAGGCTGAGCACTGGCACCGGGCGTGGGGTCGCTGGCCATATTGACCGGGGTTCTGTCCCGGGCCTGCCTCTGCTGATGCTGTTTCCCGCCCTTCTGTTGTCCCGTCCCCCTCCCTGCCCTGTTGTTGTTGCCCCCTGTTGCTGTTTCCCCATATTAATAAAGGCTTTTGTGTTCCTTTCCTAGTGTGTCCGTGTTGTTCTTTGCTGTGACTTCTCCCCTTGCACGGGTGCCTCTGCGGGGTGTGTGTGGGTGTTGCCTGTGTTGTGTGGGTACCTCCCCCCTTTCTTTGCCCGTCATGGGCCATGTGCCCATCCCTGTGTGCTTCTGCTGCCTGCTCTGTGTGTGCTGCCCTGCTGTGGGTGTGTGTAGGGGAGGGGGGGCCTGGTGCCAGGTGGTCTGGGCTCTGTGCCAGGGCTGTGTGGAGCTGACTCCTTTGTAGCGGCTGTCATCCCATCTCCCTCCCACCCTGCCCACGTGGGTTCTGGTGGCTGGGGGGCAGGACCACATTGCACAACTTTGTTTGCCCTCGATCGGCCATGTTGTGCTGTCGCTGTGCTGGGTGGGGCTTCCCGACCGGTCCTGGCTATCCGTGTACTTACACGGGTGTTTGCCGGGTGTTTCCCAGGATGGGTGTTTGGCTAGTGGGTGTTTGCGGGTCCCTCCCCTTTCCTTCCCGCCACCCCCTATGGCGCTGTCCATATAAATGTCTCCCTGCTCGGTGCCACTGGGTGTTCACTGGGTGTGCTCACCCACACATCCACACCCATCTCCACCCATCGGTGCTGCTGCACCATCCGTGGAAAAAAGGCCTTCGTCTTAATGCCGTATCCTATTTGCCTGGCTTTACTCTACAAACCTTGGCATCACTAATGTCTGAAAACACCTTAAAAACTCTGCCATCTGCTTTATGTTTTACTTCTTCAACAGTAATCCCCCTTAAAAAATAACCATTTCAGGAATTGAATCTATTTGATGATTTTCGTAACCACTGGGGGTAATCCAAGACACCTTAATTTTAATAATCAAAATTGACCTGGCAACATGTTGCGTGGCAGATATAAACAGGTAAAGTGTGGCAAATGTAACCTGCAAGTCAAAGGGAGCATTTATATATGCAAAACCACAAATTCCTATTTATAATGATGTGATTTTATTTTATCCCATGCTGACACGTTAAAAGTCATGAATTTCAATGTGTTCTCCCCTTTTGAAGGATACTGTGATCAAAATGATATTTGATTTGAAGCACATTCTCCTCTGACAGGCTGTAGCACTGTAAAACTGCAGGAGATTCAGCTAAACTAGGGAATAAATGCTCTCATTGGATTGTATCATGCTGTTGGTAATGACATGGAGAGGGGATACTAAACATCTAGGTAATGAAAAAAATCATTCATCATATTGTAAATCTTTGTTACCTCCATCTGCCAGTATTCACAAACTTATACACAGGCCCCCTGATCACTCCAATACTCTTAAACTCCTCCAAACCAGAACAAAGCCTTCAGAGCATTGAAAAAAATGGTATGGAGTTGGCCTAGAGATTCCACACTCTGAGAACTTACATCCCTTGAACAGAAAGTGGGGAGCTTGCCAGGGTGTTGGCAAGATTAGTTCCAGGGCCACACCCCACTACTAAAACAGGTGGGGCTAAAGAGACATTAGCCCCATTGAATCCCAAAAGGTTACATACAAAACAGGAAACCCTGAGGAAAGAGACTGGGAAGGAAAGGGATGGGCCTTGAAGACTGGTGAGCACCAGAGGCTGCTTTCAGAGATCAGATACTGCAAAGGCTGAGGAGATACTGAGCCTTGGGGGATGGCATGAGAAGTGGGTGCCTGCAGTGTAGGCAGGCACCCTCAGCACACCCTCCAATAGTATTGTTTTGTCTGGTACAGTAACAAGTTTTGTTGTCCTGTACTTGGCTCCCAGCAATGTAAACTTGTACCCGGTTCAGCACACAAGGGGGGGGGGCATTAACAGCTCATAAATCCAGCAGGAGAAAGAGCTGACTCATTGCAAAGGGGTGGGTCACCTTTTCACTTTACCAAGCTTGGGGTAAGCCCTACTATCAAAGAATGAAGATAAAACCCAGTCAGGAAAAGCTGTGAAAGATCAAGATGAAAACTGAAAAAGATAGGAAGGATGTGAGTGTGTTTACAAAAGATTATTTCATAAACTGTCACTGCTTCTACCTCTGAACAACTTTAAAACAAAAATTTAGAGCCAAAGTCAATGCGCACATTTGAGAATATTGAGTTTTTAGTAGGCTGAGTGTAGCAGGGAGCAGTCCTGTGGGGCTGCTCCCCCTTTAAGAAGGGGGGTTGCATGGGTCAGCCAGAGGGCTGAACACACCCAGGGGTGTGGCAGAGCCAGCCCCATAGCTGGAGATCAAACCAGCTGAGAAACCCTGGTATAGAGTGGTCAGGACACTGGCCCTTTAAGGCTAAGAGGAGGAAGCCTGGCCATGCCCACTCTGCCTGTATAAAAGGAGAGACAAAGCAGAGAGGAGAAACTCTTTGCCAGGGAGCCGAAGGAGCAACATCTCCCTGAACAAGCCTTCCTGCTCTACGCTCTCCAGGGTGCTGAAGGCTAGAGAACCAGCGTGACCCAGGCAAGTGGGAGAGACTGTGCCCAGGAGGGAGCCTCTTGCCAGGGGAAGGCTTGGCCAGGGCCTGGGGGTTTAAGGCCTGGCTGGATTGACTTGGGGGGTTTGCAGTTGTGTTGCTCCTGAGTCTGCAGAGATGGACCTGGGCCTGCAGTGTGTAGGCGATTGAGCCAGCAGCCCTAAGTACAGAGGACACGGGTTGTGTCCAATAAAGGACTGTGGAGTAATACCCTCTGGACTGTGTGGTGTGTCCTGAGAGGGTACCCCCTTTTTGGAAGAGGGGATTCAGCCGAGGCTCAAGGCTGAAATGGCGTACCTGAGGGTGAGCTAATTCCCCAGAGCCCCGAGTGGCCCTGGGGAGGACCCCCTGCTACACTGAGGGTGCTTTCAGACATTGCATCGGAGTTTTACCAATGTGGATTCAAAGACATGCATGAGCTGCAGTTTTCAATGGTGTTGTCATGTCTAAACACCACCCTGCGTGACTTTTCTAATGGCAAATTATTTAAATCCATGAGCCTGGTGTAACGTCTGAAAACGAGCTGAGTTTAACTTGAACCATCAGTCCTGCACATATGAACATGTGTACAAGGGCTTTCACACATCCTTTTTTTTCCTCATCTCAGTCCTGAAGTCAGTGGGCTATTACACATTTTCATAAACACATACACATTTATGGAATTATGGTTGGCAGAAATTGTACCTCTTTTTTGCTATCATATGTTGGAGATTATGTCTCAGAAACCTGCATGAAAAGCACTATAAGTGAAAGCGCACATATGGTGATGGTTTTCGTTGGTATCTGGAATAGTTAGTGTGGTGTCAGACAGAGTAATGGAGTGATCCTTCATCCACATTAAGGGTCAGATCCTAACACAGGTGAAGAGACTGCAGGAAAAAGTAAGACCCGGGAAAGAACCATGGAAGAGGGAGGGAAGCACTACTAAGAAAACACGAAGCGGAGAACAATGGCATTGGGAATGAGAAAGGCGCAGAAAACAAGGCACTTCTGCAGGCAGTGCCCCAGTGAAGCTACTCTTGAGCAAGAGCATTTAGGACCACAGCCAAAGAGATACATTCATTTTTAGAAGAGAAGGAAAATAGTAAATAAATACCGTAGAGAAAAATATTAAAAAGAAACTACGTTTTATGGAGTTCTGAAGAAGGAATAAGAATAGACCAGTGAACAAGAGTTCCTCTGTTAGGGAATTAGCTCAAGCTGCTGCCATCATGATGTCCCAGGAACACTCTTTGGGTTAATTTCCCTTCCTGGATCAGACCCACAAATCCACATGTTGAGCATTCACTTCTCAAGTACTTGTTTAATTACAGTGTCCACTCAGCACCCTTCACCAGGCATATATACAATCTTTGCATGTTGTTTTCTCATCATACATAGAGCCCCTGCTCCTCACAGCCCTCTATGCTCTCTGCCTTGTCTCTGTCTGCCCCCTTCCAGCAGTCCCCCTAGTCTCTCAGACCTGGGCCCTTCTTTCTCACCACTGAACTCTCTCCTCTGGTCTTAGCCACTTCCTTTTATAGGAAGATCCATGCCCCAAGCCCAATAGCTTCCTATCAGCAGCCATCTTGGGTGTGCTCAGTGGCCATTTTGGCTTCCCTCAGCTTGCTATGCCTTCACTCTGGCACAAAGAGAAAGGAATGGTAATGCAGAAAAGAAGAGGGAATACACTCAGCCAGAAGACATTTGTAGAATTAATTTATTCTCCCTTTTTCATATAGATATTGTATCTTTCCTGTGTCCATAATATCCAAATGACTTGGATATCTGTACCTGCATGTTATTGTATTTGCCAACCAGACAAGCAGGAGCCACAACTGGGGAGAATGACAAGTAAAAGAAGGGGTCCTGAAAAGACTATCTTCTTTGAAACTGCCGAATATCCATCTCTGGCATGTAAAAAATCAGATATGCCATTATCCACTTGGAAACTGAGAGAAGCACATTTGGATTGATAATTCTATTGGCATTTTTTATTATATTTAAATTTATGTTACAGTTGGGCATATCCAGAATTCCCATGCAGACTTGGGCTTGGTGTTGTACCAATATGCAAATAAAGACTCCTAAACAGCTTCAGAATCAATGGCCAGATAACTGATGAATGTGGAAAGCACAATTCAATAACCCGTAGAAAAAAGCAAGGGACAAGCGCCATTAGCCAGACACAAATTGCTTTTTGAATAGAAATGCCACCCGAGTTTGATAGACCCAAAGCCTACAGCCGAGCACACCTTCACTCTCCATGTAAGATAACACAAGCATCAACTTCAAATTGACAATTCCTCCAGAACTGGGCATTAGGGAACCTTGTCTCACCCATGGGAACATTGTTGTCACTGCTGCTCTGTCCTCACCACTTCTCTCACTCAATCCTGTCCCCTCATTGCTCAGTAAAATGCTGTATATCCCACTTTTTCTTGATTAGCTCTCCTCTGAGTGCTTAGTAGTCTCTCTCCTTTTACTTCTCAATTGTGTATCCTAGAAACGTAGGTCATTATTGTGAGAAGCAAAGGAAGCTACTGTTCTTCCAGAGAATGAATTTAATGGAGAAGCCACTCTGTCTGCAGAGTTTTCTGAAATGACCTGGACAGAAACAGATACACTCTCGGAGTACTGTGTTAACCTCAGGAAGGAACAGTCACCTAAACTTAGGCTTGATGTAATTGTTTATCTTTTGATAAGTATATAAATGACAAGAACCACAGCAGATAAAAGCAGATAAAAGGCCATGTTAACATTTAATATTCTCTGAAAAGTTTGTGACAGGGTGATTCAGGGCTTTTGGTCATTTTCTGCAATTATCAAGCACAGTGAAATTATTTCTTTTTTCTTTGAGGTTGCTTTCTCTTTTAATACAGTCATCTTGGGGAACTAATTTACAGGAACCAAGTATCATCCAGCCAGGAAAATGAACGTGGTATGCTATGAACGACTGAAACATAAATGTTAAGATAGATGCAGGGACTAACAAAGAAAGACTGGGTTTAGAATGAAGACGGCAGACGAAGAGCAAGAGTTGTGCCTCTTATGGATGAGATGAGGGAAGGATTAGGGCTGAAATGGCAAGCCATCACGGTAGCTGTTTCTGACAGAAAGAGCTCTTCCTCAATGAGCGGCATGGTGCGATAGAGACATTCATTCCGCTACTTTTGTTTGCGATCTTCCGCGGTTTACAACGGCACTTTCTGACGTGCGGTCACGCTGCAAAAGTTGCGGAACAATATTTCTTCCGACACTTTCCTGCTTCAGCCCTAGCTTCAAACGGTTTGGGCATGTAGGAAAGCAAGTCCACAATCATGTTAACACACAACAGAGGTAAAAAGACCAAAATGGAGACTGAAGATTATTTCATTTGTTCCCAAGCATTTTGCTTGAGTGACCTCATTTTAAGAATTAATATAATCCCATAACCCCAGACAGCAGTAAAGAGATCCAAAGTATACTAAATCTCAATCTGAATCATGAATTCATCTGCAAATGGTGTGGCTATAGGACTCATTGTAATGGGGGACATGTGGGTCACATCTCCCACACATTTCTTTCCCCTGTATTTCCAGAGGTATCAGGGTGGGGCTTATGTGGGTCAGCATCCCCCACACATTTTAGTCCAAAGTTATACACATGGGTGTGGCCCGAGTCACAAGTCATAGCTTGGAAACACCTAGACTAGCTGGAGCAAAATAGTAAAAAAGAAAATGAAGAAATATGAAGTGACAGAAGACCTGATGCAGGACAGATATGAAGGCTATAAGAGCACCAGGAAACTTGGCCAGCAAGTGCTGGTGTGGTACCAGAAGTGTTTCCTTGACAGAATTTGCTGCTTCTTTCCTGGCTGTAGAGCTAAAATGGGTAGCTGATTTGCTACCCACGAATACTGTCCGCATTTTTTTAGGAATGGGCGAACAGATTGCGGTTCGGGTTCGGCCGTTTGGTTCGGTCCGTTTCAGTTCGCCCGTTCGGTTCGGTTGTTCGGTTCGCTCGCCGTGTTCGGGTTCGACTGTTCAGTTCGGTCGTATTCAGTTCGGGCATTCGGAAAAAGTATTGAGAGAGCCCGTGGTCGCGCTGGAAATTGGAAATTCAAGTGCACGCGGAGCTTGTGTGGGTGAGAGCATGTGTTGTGACTGGCTGTGGGTTCGTTTTTGATTCATGTGTGTTTTGGCTGCGTGGTGTGTGTTGGTTTTGGTTTATTATTATTATTATTATTATTAAACATTTATAAAGCGCCAGTAACAACCTGGCGCTGTACAGAACATATAATCAGCTGCGGTCCCTACCTGTGGCTTACAATC
>QEPC01003612.1:249257-287357 GCA_003113815.1 Sphenodon punctatus
GGTGCACCCCCTGCTGAAGAAACCATCTTTGGACGTGGATGCGCTTGCCAGTTACCAACCTGTCTCTAACCTTCCCTTTTTAGGGAAGGTTATTGAGCGGGCGGTGGCACTCCAGCTCCAGGTGCATCTGGACGGCATCGGCTTCCTAGACCCGTTTCCATCTGGGTTCCGCCCCGGCTATGGCACTTAGATGGCGTTCGTGGCCTTGGTAGATGACCTCCGCTGGGAGATGGATGCAGGATGTTCAACATTTCTCATCCTGCTAGATCTCTCGGCCGCTTTTGATACCATGGACCATGGCCTGCTGTTGAGGTGACTGCATGACCTGGGGGGGTCTGGACAGGACTGTTCTTGAATGGTTCCATTCATTCCTCTTGTGGAGAAGCCAGCGGGTGGTTTGGGGGATGAGACATCGTGCCCCCACGCCTTATCATGCAGCGTTCCGCAGGGTTCTATTCTATTCCATTATTATTTAATGTATACATGCAGCCCTTGGGGGAGGTCGTGAGAGTGTTCGGTGTGCAGTGTCACCAATATGCTGACAATACTCAGCTGTACCCACCCAGACCCAGCTATCTCGTTGTTATCCCAGTGTTTGGAGGCTGTGGCAGAATGGATGCGGCAGAGCAGTCTGAAGTTCAACCCCGATAAGACAGAGGTGATGTTGGTGTGGAGGGCGAGGGAGGTAGTGGCCCCCCTGATTGGGGGGGTTCGCCCTCCTATAGCTCAGTAGGTCCGGAGTCTGGGGGGTGATATTGGACGCGGACCTCCGCCTGGAGTGGCAGATGGAGGCAGTCGCTAAGACTGCCTTCCGCCAGTTGTATCTGGCGCGTAGGCTGTGTCCGTTTGTCTCCGGCCCGGATCTGGCCTCCCTCATCCATGCCTTCGTCACCTCAAGGCTGGATTACTGCAATGTACTCTTCGTGGGGCTTCCCTTGTTCCTGGTTCGGAGGCTGCAGCTAGTGCAGAATGTGGCGGCCCATCTCCTTATGGGGATGGGTCATCGGGAGCACATTACACCTGTGCTCTGGACTCTGCACTAGTTGCCAATAGCGTGCCAAGCTAGGTTCAAGGTTTTGGTGTTGATCTATAAGGCCCTTCACGGTCTGGGCCCCTCGTACCTCAGGGACCGCCTCACCCGCCGTGCCCCAGAGCTGCTAATTCGGTCAGCCGGGGGTGCCTTCTTGGAGGTTCCCTGCATAAAGCCGGGGGGCCACAATGGAGAGGGCATTCTTGGTGGCCGGGCTGCGCCTTTGGAACTCCCTTCCGGAGGAAGCTTGCCTGGCCCCAAGCCTATTGACATTCCGGCAGTGTTGTAAAACCTGGCTGTTTGCCCAGGCCTTTGGGGTGGTGGTGGTGGTGGGGGTTAGGGTTTTTTATCTCCCCCACCCTGTTTATTGTTTTCATGTTAAATTGTATCCCGGGGCCCTGTTTTAAACATTTATGTTGTTTTTGAAGTATTTTAAACTGTTTTATATTTCTTTTATATGTCAGTTTTATTATTGTTGGAAGCCGCCCCGAGCTGTTTTCAAGAGGGCGGGGTATAAATTTAGAAAATAAATAAATAAATCCTCCCACCTCATTCCCTAATCCCACCCACCAAATGTTTTACAAAAACAAAAAGTTTTACACTGCCTCCGGAAAATGTTCGAGCGGACCTCCGGGGGAAGGGAGTTCCATGACATAGGGACAGCAACCGAGAATGCCTCTCTGGGGGCCCTTGTCATGCAAACAGGTGGCACCAGTAGGAGAGTACTCCCAGATGACTGCAGGTGTCACAATGAAGCATGGAAGGAAAGGTGGTCTCTTAGATACGTGAGGTCCAGGCTGTTTAGGAGTTTAACAGTTTGAGTAATTTAATTAATAATTAATTTAAGAGTTGAACAGTAATTTAATAGAATTTGTATTCACATACAAAATGTGCATTAAAATCACGTGCACAGAGAAAGGAAACAGTAAAAGGCTGTTATGCATCATGCCACATGTGTTTAGATTTATTTATTTATTTATTTTTAAAATGATCCCACTCTTCCTTCAAAAGGCTCAGGGCAGCTTACAATTACACACTGGGTAAAAATAAACATGATTGTAAACCGCTCTGGCCAGCGTTGTCCTGTTGTGGCCCGCAGGTCACTGTCGCGTATGTGCTCAGGCCCCCAGATGTTTGCTTAGACTGACTCTGGGCGTGTTGGCGTCTAGCCCAGACTCTCACTTGGCAAGGCTACCCTCCACCTCCCAGGGTGAGTCCGGGGTAAAGTGGGCCACAATGGGTTAGAATTATGTCCTTCTGATAGATCGGGGCTGCCATGGTGGTCCTTGATTGGCCGCAATGGATGCTTGTTATGGGGGGTAGAGTGGTGGGTGCGGCCCTGGGAGCAGGGCTGGGACAGCTCCCTGGCCAGGGTCATGTGTGATTAGTTCCCCGATCTGACCCTGGCTGTGTCATCGGCATGGAGGCAACCTGACCTGGCCAGGGTTGCTGCCAGTCCACTGTCATTTCTGGTTGTACCCACTGAATGATCTTTTCTAAGTCAGTAATAATGTATATGATATTAACTTTGATTTTCAAAACACCAGGGATCATTTTTTAAAATAAATGAAGTCAGTAGTAATGGCATCACTGAAAATCACTTTACTTTTTAACTGCTGGACCTATTCTCTAAGAAAGAAGTGATAAGCTAATAATAAAAGTGAGGTTCCAAGAATATGTCATAGCAAAGTACTGTCACTAAGATAAATCATAGTTCTAAGGCTGGAGAATATTTTAAAATGCTTTTTATAAAATATTTTAAAAATTTATCCAAGAGGACACTTGTGATCAACAGAAAATTCTTTGCAACACCAAATGCAAACACCATGTGTTATAACCCCGTAACGCAGCTCACCATTTACACAACACTACACATTCCATTGGGGTGAAGGTGTGTCTGTGCGTAAAAAGTCTAAAGGACAGCAGAATATTTTCTGACAGTAAAGAATTACATTGTATAGCCTTTGCGGGGGACATTGAAGAGGTTACACAGTCGCAAGGAAGAGCATGAAATCTCTTCCCTCTCCCACTGTAATGACTATTATTCATCCACCATTTTTCACTCATCTGTTCTCCCTCCCTCTTCCCCCTTTCTGCCTTTTTTACACAGACCACTGCCCAAGCCCCAGGTTCTGAATGGTGATAAATGTAGAGTTAAGTCTGCAGCTTCAACAGTTGTTTCTAAGCCTGCTCCAATGCTCAGAAACAGCAAAGTAACATAATCTGGCTGGGTACTACTATAATCTGGCTGGGTACTTGTGTCAGCCCTGATAGAGAATAGTACATGAGTACTATATGCCATTATTACACATGACAGCAAGTTATCAAAGTTTGATTTATTAGACACTACAGGAAATCCGCAGAGATCCATGAACACAACAATATACTGCTGCTGAAGGCGGTTAGAATCAGTGTGTACACTGAACAGCAGGAAGTTTATGTAACTTTTACCAATACAGGATACCAAAGCTGATCTTAAGGCAGGGCATTGGACCCACCCAGCCCCTTCTCTAACTAGGGCCCCATGCTGCCTTGTGAGAGAGAGGAGTCCTAGGGACCTGAATCTGGGAGGAGGCTCCCAAGGTGCTGCTAATCCTGGAACCAGGAGTGTGTATGTGCTGAGGAACTGAGCACTGTTGAGCCAGAACAGGACAGGTGGGGCTCACTTTCCAATCCCCTAGCCAATGGTCCCTCATATATCCCCCTCCCCACCCCGGACACACACACACCAGCTGACACCTGTCAGCAACTCAGCTAGAGCAAAGCATGCTCCCCTGGGCAGCCAGTGTCTAGCCAAACAGCCAGCAAGAGGCAGAGCAACTGGCAGAGCAGCACAGCTCTGAGCAGGGGATGACAGTTCCAAGATGCGAGAAAAGTAACATTCTGCAAAAGGAACGAAAGGTAACAGCCAGAGTGTACATTATTCACAACTTGGAGAATTTTAGTATCATAGCTAAGTTGATACATTCCCTGAGGACGTTTTCATTGAGACCTTTGTTTGTTTCCTTCCCCACTGGCATAAGTGATGTAATTCCCACATGTCACCTCCTCTAGCAAAACTGCTTTCTAAGATCAAAGCTTTCCACCTTTCCACTGTATGTCCTTCCTGGTCAGCAGTTGTTATCCTTATACTGAGCAAATGTAGGTCATGCACAACTGAGTTTCCAGAATATTTCCACTCTTTTATTATTTAACAGCTTTAACAATATCCTCCTTTCCTCAAAACTGACTTATCGAAAGGTTTCCAGTCTAAAACAGACAGCTATTGTTGGCATGAAATAGCAGTGGAAAAAAAGATTTCTATTAAGTTAGCGGTCCCAAAAAGATACCAAGGTCTGAGCAATTCTTATGGTAGCATTTTATTTATTTTTATGTTATCGCTGGGATTGTGTACATTTCTCTTTCCCTGAATACTGGGAAAAGAGATGGCCCTTCCAGTACACCCTGTGTTTCAACAGAAATGTGAGATATTGCAGACCAAGATGGAAAAGGACAAGAGGATAAGTTCCAGATCTCTCAGCCCCATTTGAAGAGGACTGTCTCATCATTCCCATTCTCTGCCAATGTGGCTCCAGTTCAATAGCCACAGTTGATTGCAATTGTGTCATTATAGCCCAAACTAAGGGGCATTCCCTCAAACTGGCAGATAACAGTATATATTTCAGGTTTTATAGTTCACCTTGAACTCAACCTGGAAATATGTATTGTGCTAACTAGGAGGGACTTCAGTGTAAACTCCCGTAAACAAGATGTAACCTCTGGGTAGTAAACCTGAGATAGGAAAGGGATGGATCACAACCATGCAAGAGAAATGGATGCACCATGTGCTGGCCAAACACACATGAAAAATTCATCTTGCTGCTCTATGAGCATCCTGCAATAGCTGTACACGCCCCACAGGAATAAGCTCTGCCAACATCCTTCCTTTCTTATTCAGCTGATCTTCACTCATTATCCAGGCCCCAGTTTCTATCAACCACTTAACAAAATATTTCACAATGATAGTAGTGAGGAATTTATCCTTTAATTATGTCTGCTTCTATGTGCAGTTGTAAGCCTTTTTTTGCCCCACATGAAATTGTAACTTAGCTCCTTATTCAAAGTGGTCATAAGCAAAGAGTAACTTTTTACCATGAAATACTTGTATGTGACCAGACCAAATAACAGCACCCAGAGAAAAGGCATTTGTATTGAGCCCTCAGTTCAAAAAAGCACTTAAGAGTATGTTTACTTCCTAGTGACTTCACCACCCACATAAGGGGTGAACATTCTTATTATATTTATTGTGACTGACTAAGAGATCCAGTCACTGGCTAGGGACCAACTGTGCTAGGCACTATATAAACATATAGTACCTGCACTAAAGGGCTCAGCAGAGCCCTTGTCATGGACGGATCATTACCTCCTGCGAACACATCTCCTGGTGCATGTCTGTTCCCGGAGGGGTGTGGAACCAACTCAGATGGTTCGCCCCTGGAGACTAATGGAACCCCAGACTTCTCCTGGGGAAGATACCCTCTGATCTCGCCCACCACACACTCAATGACCTCATGGCAATATGGAACACCTTGTTGGTAGAGGCCGTCGACCGGACAGCTCTGAGGTGTCCACTCCCCCGGCAGCAGCTCCTCAGGAGTTTGTGGTTTATGAAGGACCTGAGGTTGTTGAAGTGTGAGGGGCAGCGGTTGGAGCGATGGTGGCGCCGTTTGCGTGCTGAAGCGGACAGATTGCAACATAGAGCTAGTTTACTTGCTTATGCCATTGCTGTAATAGCAAAAAAAAGGAGTTTTTTGCTGACTGTATAACCTCTGCTAAATCTTGTACAGCTGAGCTTTTCCAAGTGGTGAGGGGGTTGGTTGGTTCTCCCTCTCTCCACCTGGAATTGGAGTCATCTAGTGCCCACTGTGACATATTTGTTGATTATTTTTCAGAGAAAATCACCTGTATTCACCACGACTTTGAGGCCGCACTTATTGCAATGGGTGAACCAGAAGCTGTGGAAGCCCCGCCGGGTCCGGTTTCATGGGATCAATTCCAGTCAGTGTCATCTGCCAAGGCAGAGGATGTTCTTGGGACTGTTAGGGCCAGTTTTTGTGAACTTGACCCATGCGCATCCTGACTGGTTAAGGCCAGCCAGGAGACAGTGGGGTCACTGTTGGTGAGGGTATTCAATGCCTCCTTTGGGAGGGCAGAGTGCCAAGCTGCCTCAAAGAGGTGGTGGTGCGGCCTCTGCTCAAAAAACCATCACTTGACATTGATTCCCTCACCAGCTACTGGCCAGTTTTGAAACTTCCCTTTTTAGGGAAGATTATTGAGCGGGTAGTGGCTCAGCAGTTGCTGTAGCATCTGGACCGCACTGGTTATCTGGACCCTGTGCAGTCCTGCTCTCATTTGGGTTATGGCACGAAGACTGTGCTTGTGGCCTTGGTTGATGACCTTTGCCGTGAATTGGATCAGGGCCATTCAATCCTGCTAATTCTGTTAGATCTGTCAGCGGTTTTTGATACCATTGACCATGAGATGTTGGTGACTCACCTGCAGGATCGAGCTGGAGTGAGCGGGATTGTTCTTGAATGGTTCCGCTCCTTCCTAGATGGAAGAACTCAGCGTGTGGTGCTCGGGGACTGTTTTTTGTCCCCTTGAGATCTCATGTGTGGAGTTCCGCAAGGCTCCATTCTTTCGCCTCTCCTGTTCAACATGTATATGAAGCCACTCTGTGAGGTTGTGAGATGGTATGGGGTGCGTTGTCATCAATATGCTGATGACACCCAGCTTTACCTCTCTTTTTCATCCGACCCAGGCCTGGCAGTCTCGGTGCTTACCCAATGTCTAGCAGCTGTGGGGGACTGGATGAGGGTGAGCAGACTGAAGTTGAATCCTGAGAAGACAGAGGTGATGGTAGTAGGTAAAGCAGTGGATGTGGTGGCTCACATCATTGATGGAATTTGCCCTCCTTTAGCGTTTCAGCTTCGCAGTCTGGGCGTGCTCCTTGATCTGCAGCTCCACCTAGACCTCCAGGTAGGGGTTGTGGCGAGGAGTGTGTTCTGCCAATTACATCTGGTGCTACAGTTTCAGCTGTATGTTTCAGACAGTGACCTGGCTACTATAATCCATGCTTTCATTACCTCAAGATTGGACTACTGCAATCCTTACAACCCCTCTACATGGGACTACCCATGGTGATGGTTCAGAGACTGCAGCTAGTGCAGAATGCAGTAGCCCATCTCCTTGTGGGGTTGGGCCGCTATGAGCACATTACACTGGTGTTCTGGGCTCTACACTGGCTGCTGATAGTTTTCTGGGCCTGATTCAGGGTGTTGGCTTTGACCTATAAAGCCCTATATGGCCTTGGCCTGACTTACCTGCAGGATCGCCTCACTCCCCGTGCCCTGGAGTGACCTCTGTGGTCCACTGTGCGCACCCTTCTCGAGGTCCCCCATGTGCCCTGAGGGGGCATTATGGAGAGGGCATTCTCAGTGGCCGCACATAGACTGTGGAACTCCCTCCCAGCCGAGACCCCATTGGCCCCAGATCTCCCTTCCTTCCACCGTATGCGTAAGACCTGGCTGTTCTGCCTGGCTTTTGGTGAGGGGGGGGGGGGGTTGGTTCTGTTTTCCTTCTCTTTTATTGTGTTTTGGATTGTATGGGGTTTTATGTGTTTTTACAAGATGACACGCCCCAGGCTGCCTGGAGCAGGAGGGGTGGGATAGAAAACTGTTTAAATAAATAAATAAAATAAAATAATATCTAAGTATAAGACAAAAGAGATAAGAAGAATCCACAAACAAACAGAGGCATAGAAAGAAGCATAAGATGATCCCAGTCTGAATGGAAAGAACTCATGCCTTCAACCTCTTATCAAGTTTATCAAAGGCATCATGGAAAAGGAAATTTTTAGAAGGAAAGTGAAGGAAACTAGTGAGATGATTTTACAGATGTCTCTGAGGAGTTCTTCCCATGTATTAGGGTGTAGCCTGGGGCAGAAAACAAAGATGAAGATTTAATATGTGTGTTATCAAGTTTTGAACAAACAGAGATAGGAGTCAACTGAATAGTAGCGGAGAAGATAGGCAGGATGGGGAAAGGCCATGACAGGTTTTATGAGTATGACTTCAGGGGAACCTTGGGGATTGGGTGGGATATAAATAAAAATAAAATAATAATAATTTACAACAACTTAAGCATGTGCTTAAAATTAAGCACACGCTTGAGTGACTTGCTGAACTGAGGCTGCTAGTCAGTACATTGTGATGTGGCATACAGGATGAAGAGGATACGAGAAATTCTCCAGCATTTAACAGATATTGAATCTGATATACAAACAATTCCCAGGGTGTACTAATTACAGCTGGAATCTTAAAGAAAGTAACAGGTGCTCACATTTCTCTAAACAATAAAAAACTCTCCCCCCACCAAAATCCGTCTATTCACAGTAAAGTGGAAAAAAACAGAATCAACATAAATTGATCCTGGTGAAACATCCGAGGCAAAACCCACATCGTCAGGAGTGCTGATGGAATGGGCAGGTGTAGCTAGAGATCATCACACAGGAACTCCAACAAGGTGTCATGGGTAGAAAATAGAGAACTCTGCAGCAAACACAAACCTGGGTTACAGTGGTCTTGTCATCTTCTTTGGCAGAAACAGAAAAAATATAATACCCAATTACACTTCTGCATATACCTGGTCCAGACATAAACAAAATGATTTCCTCTTGCTAAGGAAGAGGGTGTTAATAAATGGATTGGTGGCCTGCTTTGCCCGCTGAGGTCTGCTTTGGCCCACAAGCCACTGGCATGTTTGCTGCTGCACCGCCAGATGTTCGCTCAGTATTGCTCCCAGGTGTGTCAGCGGTGAGCCCAGGCTGCAATCCATAAGACCTCCAGAATCACAGTCCAAGTTACGTCTGCCCGATCGGGTCACAGAGGCCTATAACGTTTGTTATAGCCTACCATGACCTGTCCTGGAATGGCTCCACCATGGCAAGTTGCCATGTCAGGGAGCGGGGTACTGGATGAAGCACGAGGGCGGCTGGACGTTCACACCACCTGACCCATCCACATGTTTATTGTGCCACTGGGTTGTGTCAGTGGTGATCCGCTGTCACTTCTGTTAACACCCATTATCTAATGGAAAAATCTTTGAATATGAATGTGTGGTGCAAAAAAGGAAGTCTTATCACCTTTACAAAGAGTGCGTGTGCAGGTTTTCCAAGTTTGTGTTAATCCTCCAAAGATCATTCTTGTCACAATACAGGACTACTCTCCCTTTATAAATAAAAGATGAATAAAAGATGCCTGTCCTTTCTCACCTCTGGGTCACCTGCTGAAATCCAGCCTACTGGCTGCACATTTTTAGCTTGGTGGTGTCCATCTGTTTCTCAATGAATAAATGCCTGTATCACGGATACTGCTGCTATCATTGATGCTGACTGACAACCTCAGCAGAGAAATAAAGGCATAACTAAAATCTGCAATGATCATGGAGCTATTCTATTTTTCAGAATAGTGGGCTCTCCCAATCAGAAGTCAGGCAAATAAGCGGGACCATGCGAAGAAGCTTATGCTGTCATTTCCCAGGTTGTTGCTTTTTTAAAGATAAAGGGATTGATCTTTCCAGGGAGTGCAGCCAAGAACTCATTGGTGCATGCAGAGTCAAGCCTGAATTAAAAGATTGGGCTCCATGCTAAATGAAATATTATCTGGAACATACCAACCAAGCTACCAATGTATCTCCTTTTTCTGCAAAGACCAGGGGTACTCAGGGCATGTTGGTTGTTAAAGTGTTAGTGCCTATATTGCCTTCTGCAATTCAATTTCATCATTCATAATAAGATCTCAGGTAGGTTAGCAACCCATATGCTGGCTGATCCCAAGCATGGCAGCCCCTACTAAGCCACAGGGTTAATCCAGCCATGTTCAGAGCCTTGGGGCTGGCTAGCCCCACCAACACCGCCCCAGTGAATTCGACAGCTGAACCATGAGGATGAACATCCCCACTGCACAACATCCCTACTTGATGTAGAGGGAAGCAATTTCTAACCACAAGTGTGGACAGGACCATGGTGCCTTGTGGTGCTCATTATGTCCCTTAAAACTTCATTTCCTCTATCCTGGCCACGGCCTGAGTGTACACTCAAGCAGATGAAGTACAGAGACAGTGCACACCCCTAGAACACAAAGAACCCATGTTGTTTTTCATTTTCGTTTTCATTTTTTGTTATTAAAAACTGTCATTTTCGTTATCGTTATTAACAAAATTTCATTTTTCATTATCGGTGCCATTATTTGCATCGGTATTGATTTTGAGTGATAATGAAGATTTTTTTGTGGACTGCCAGCAGTGGCAGAAGTGCCAGAAGACACCTGCCTTAGACGTCTCAGAAGCTGAACTCCTTCCTCCCTTTCTCATTATAATGCAGTAGTAATAATAATAAGTGCACAATGACTATATGAAAAATAACTAATATGTATGTCTAACCTAAACCTACACCCAATACCCTATACTATATGAAATACATTCCTATCTAAGTATCTATATCAATACACTTCTATCTATCTATCTATCTATCTATCTATCTATCATGCTAATATATATATAATAAAAAGCCTAGTATCTGTCTATGGACAAGGGAAGGGGAAAGGAAAAAAGTAAAGGGTATATCGATCTAATCTCTATCTATATTATCTATATATGTAATCTAATCTATCTAAATCTATATCTATATCTATATATATGTACAGGGGGAGACAAACGGAAAGGTAAAATAAAGGGTATAAGGAAAGGTAAGGTATAACACTGAAGGCTGGGGAAGATTTTTAGTGCATGCAGCACCAGAGTTCTGTAAATGAAACCTGACACAGCAAGAGCTAACACAGAACAAGAGTCAAACAGCCTGGCCCTGCAACATAAAGGATTGCAGTGCCCTCCCCAGAGCCCCCATGATTAGTTCTGGGAGGCAGGAGGCATTGAGCAATCACAGGGTGCTGTGCAACTGCCCCTGGGACTTGCTTGCATTGCTTATTGGCCAACAATTGCCCAGTTCAAGAGTTCAACACTGTTTCTGGCTCCAAGATGTCTGCTCCATCCTCCCCTCTCTGCATTTCCCTCCAAAAAACACCTGCCAGGCAATAACAAAATCAATAACTTTTATTACTGATTTCATTATTATTTATCTTTGTTCTTGTTATTGCAATAACGATAACAAAAATGAAGAATTTCATTATCATTATCATTATCACTACAATGAAAATGAAGTGCACACCCCTACCGTGTTCTGTGTTGAACAAATATCTGGATCCACCTCAAGACATAGTCTATGGGTGAAAACAGACATAACATGATCTCCACTTTAACATTTCTTATGCATATTGCAGGGCTGCACCAATACAGCCCTGCAACATACATAAGAAATGTTAAAGTGGTGTTAAAGTGGAGTTAGTGTTTTGTCTGTTTTCACCCTATATTACTTTATTGAAGGTGGCTCAGCCCTAAGTTGTTGCAAAATAGGGACCCCATACTCATATTTCACCATCTCCTCAGCCGTTTCTTCCTGTTACCACTAGTTCTTTGTGCCCCTTGTCTTGATCTTCCAACTGTCAGTGTTCTCTGAGGAACTGCTCACTGTTAGTCATCACAGGGCTCTATCTGAGAGGATGCTCTTTGGACTCCCCGGCAGATGGTCTTTGGCCTTGGAGTCCAAAGTCCATGGCCTGCTCCTCCAAATTCTCCACTTCTGGATCCCTCAATTGATGCCTTCCTCTGACCTTGCAATCAAGGATGGTGGTATGCTGTTCATAGGATTACCACTACTCAGGGTTTGAGTAGTTAGAGTTGACAGCCTGGACTGGATGTGGGGGTTATGGGAATCAGCAGGATAACTTGGGAGTGAGGACACAATGGCCCTTTTCACACGAGATGCACCTCTCCATGCCCACACATCCGCTGCGTGGGCATGGGGGGCATCCATGTGACCACTGCAATGGGGGGGGGGGGTGTTCCCATGCTCTACCCATCTCCACCTATCCCCCATGCATGGAGCAACCGGCAACAATGGTGGTTGCTCAATGCATGGAGGTGGGTGGAGACGGGTGTGCGCCCGTGTAACAGCTGCCCCCCTTTGTCCCCGCACTGCAGCATCCACCCATTCCCCCTCCTGCACTGCAGTCCGTTTGAAAAGGGCCAGCCATTAGTTCCAGGCCAGAATGCCAGCTCTCATCCAGTCTGCCTCCCCTTCAGGTCTTAGAGATGTTTCTCACCTAACAAGGAGCCTCCAAGGACTTTGGGAAGCTTTCTTGGGTGAGTGGGTAGCTGTTCTGTTGGGAGTTCCACTTATAGCTGATCCTGAGTGGAGCCTCCCTCAACCCTGCTGATTTCTCAGTCGTCTCTTCCCCAATCTGGCTTTCCTGCTTTTTAGGCTTCCATACACCAAGCTGGCCCAACTTTTGATCACTCGACTTGACCAATATCCCTTGGACTAACTGGCACCAGTTGGCTAATAACTTTCCACCAATGTCAATTAACTCCTTACTGATTCAGATGACTCCAGGTGATTAGTGGCACAATGCTGGCTTCTGAAAGAAATCACATAGTACCCCAACACAGTCACACAGTAGAGTCAAGCCCAAAGAGAGATTGGTCTCCAGACAATTGTCTTCAACTATCGTTAAGAATGCCGCTTCATATTTTAAGAGATTTCCGCCTGAAGAAGATACCTCTTTAATATAGTTCACGGGGGCTTCACCCCCTGAACAGGCTCCAGAAAGGTTAGATGATTTTGAACCCCCGGGGAGGAGTCGCTCCTCTAGAGATATTGTAGTCAGTCATGGGGCTGGCCGGCTGAAGGGTTTCATGGAGAAATGGGGATTATTGGTGATGAACGGCTGCTCAAAGGGAGATTCAGAGGGGGACTTTACTTATCATTCTCCCCAGGGGTCTAGCATTATAGACTACTTTCTGGTGTCCGATTCCCTTTTCCATAGTATTTTAGATTTTATAGTGATCCCAAGGTTTGAATCTAACCATCTACCTATTGAACTGTCCCTTATGGATCCCCAGGGGATTCAAAGCTGGGGGCGGGGGAAAGGGGAAGAGGCCCGGGGTTTTGTCCGTGCTAAGCGGTCTGAGGATATCAGCTTGGCCTTTGAGGACTTTATCCGAAGGGATGAGGTGGAGGTGCTTACGGATAGGATTGTGGAAAGGGGGGGGATCATTTGGAGGCTTTTGAGGACCTGATGGTCCTCTTGTTTCCCTTGCTAGCGTCCCAGAGAAGGATGGCCCCTAAAGGGCCTAGCCATTCCTCCTGGTTTGACCAAGGATGCCGGGTTATGAGAGCAAAATTAAGGCAGTTGGCACAAAGGTTAAAGAGGGATGCTTCCTGGCCTGTTAGGCTGGCCTTACAATCATTGAGGAGGGGTTATAGGGGTTTGATATCATCTAAAAGATTGATAGCACAGCAGAAGGGTTGGATGGAGTTACAGAGGGCTGCCTTCTGAAATGATCAAAAGGCCTTCTGGGATCTTATCTGCCCTAGCAGGACGGGCCAGCCAGAGTTTTGTATTCCCCTTGTAGAGTGGGAGGATTTTTATTCTAGTATATTATCCAGCCCCTTAGAGGGTTCGGTTTATCTGCCCCCTAGGGATAGACTGCCAGCTTGGCCCCCAGGGATGAGGTAATCGCATTTATTTCAAAATTGCAAGTAAGGAAGGCACCGGGAGAGGATTTTATCCCCCCAGAACTGTTAAAGTGCCAACCCGAATGGTGGGCCAATTTATTGGCTCCCCTTTTCTCCGCGATAAATGAGGATGGGGAATTCCCCAGGGCTTGGCTTAGCAGAATTGTGGTACCAATTTTTAAGAAAGGGGATCCCGCTCTACCTGGAAACTATCGCCCCATTTGTCTCCTTAGCGTGGTGGGGAAACTTTATATTAGATTCCTGTTGGGGAGAGTTCAGGATTGGCTGAGTGAGACGGGTTACTTGGAACCCGAACAAGTGGGGTTCCAAGGTGGGAAATCCACCCTGGACCAGGTAATTACTCTTTCCACAGTGCTGGGAAGGTATGTAGACAGTCAGGGGAAATTTTTCCTGGGGTTTATCGATCTGAGTATGGCATTCGACTCCGTTAATAGAGAAAGATTATGGACAAAATTAAGGAAGACCTCAATGGATCCACGTTTAATTTTTCTTTTAATAAAGGCCCATACCAACACCTCAGCCCATTTATTAACTTTGTCGGTCCCAGTTTTACGGGGGGTTAGGCAGGGATGTCTATTAGCCCCCGTACTGTTCAATCTGTTTCTAAATGACATGATTCCTTTCTTGAAGGAAACAGATACACATGCCCCTAGGATTGGTGCCAGGAGGATTCCGGCCCTCCTGTATGCCGATGATACGGTCCTTTTATCCCAGTGTCTGGTTGGACTGAGGCGGGCGTTGCAAAGTTTTGGGGAATACTGTGAAAGGGAGGACCTCTGAATCAATTATAATAAGACCAAGGTCATGGTAATGGGGCGTCAGGGGCCCCGTAAATGTCATCTATGGAGGATTGGCCCCAATGCTTTGGAACAAGTAAAAGTTTTTAAGTATTTGGGGGTCATTTTTGCCTCATCTATGAGTTGGGTACCACATATGGAGGCTGTTAGGTCCCAGACTAGAAGATCAATGGCCGCCATTCTTGGCTACTTTTTCCAATATAAATTTATATGGCAACACTTTACAGGATAATATATTATGACTAACCTATATTAATATAAATTACCTTGTTGCTACATGGAAATGTGACTTGATTCGTACAAAACAGCTCCAACATCATGCTTTATATATGTCCATATACAAGTGAGTAGGTGCTGATTGAATAGGAATGCTTATGAGTGAATATGCACATGTTCAGCATAAAAATAAGTCAAAAGAGTGAGAGATGTCTCTTATTTTTAGGGAATGTCCTTTACAGCATAACTCCCAAGTTCCATAGAACTTCACAGAATAGAAACCATAGTGATATAGTAAACCTTCGTATTTATTTATTTATTTATTCAATTTAATTAATTGATCTGGCAGTCTTGCAAATGAATGAGATAAAATTATTATGATTATTATTAGCAAGCATTTATATCACACAAGCAATGTACCTGGCGCTTTACAAAGTAATGGAAAAGACACAGTCCCTGCCCTAGGGCTTACAATCTGAGAGAGGGGGGGGGGGGGGGGAGACAAAGGAAGGGGAACAGAGAGAGAGACAAGGGATGTAACATTCATGAAGATGCAAGGTCTCAGGTGCATGTGCTTGGGTTGGTTACATCGAGAATGATAGCTGGCTGGTCCATGTGGTGAGGATATGAGTACACAGACCTCAGGTAACAGATTGTACTGGATGGTAGGTATCAGCAGGAGTTAAAAGAGGGAAGTGAGGTGTTGAGGAGGGCAGAGCGGAAGAGGTGGGTCTTGAGGAAGGATTTTATGCGGAGAGGGTGCTTCCTCCTCCCTGGCACTGCCTAGGAGTAAGAAGAAGGTGGCTCCTTCTTCCTCTGCTAGTGCAGTGGTCCATCTGCCAGCTACCTACACTGCTGCTGCTGCTGCTCCTAGTGCGCAACTGTCATTTGTGCAGGTGCTTTCCCTCATGCAGATGCCTGCTTCCCTGCCCTTGCCCCATTCTAACACGCAGTCTAGCACACCGGCTTCCCCACCCTCTCCCCATGCCGACGCACTCTAGCATGCCAGCTCTGGCCCCGCCCACCACACCCACACACTCTGCTGTGCCAGCTGCCACCACCCCTCCCGCAAGTGTTAGGGCCACTACCTTGGAGAGGTTGACTGCCATTTGTGCTGCTTCTGTCCTCCCAGGAACCAGAACGAAGAAGATGACATCCTGGGTGTGGTCTTATTTTGATATCTGGGTGGAAGATCCCTCGACGGCAGTGTTATAGTGTCCCCTGCTGCAAAACCTTCCGCTCGAAGGTTATTCCATCTCTGTATGGGAGGGTTAGGTCCCGGCTCTGTGCGGAGTTCTCCTATGCAGTGGGGTCAGTAGTACATTTTACCATGGACCTGTGGACTAGCCAGAGTGCGGTCCACGCCTATTTGTCGTTGACTGCACACTGGTGGCAGTCATCACAAGTGCCTGTCACCAGCACAGTGGTGGGCAGCAGCAGCAGCATCACTGGGGGAGCGGTGTCAGCTGGAAAGCATCAGTGGGCATTGTTGCATGCCCAGGTGCTTGACAGCCAGCATACGATGGACAATGTGAATGGCATACTGGATGGGTGGGTCTGCTGCCAAGGTGCAAGCATCGAGGTCGGTTGCTTTGTAACCAATCATGCCAAAAACATGATTGCAGCCATAACTCGTGGTGGCTATACTCATGTTGGCTGCGATGTGCACCTCCTGAACCTTGTTGTTCAGGATGCCTTGAGTGGAACCAAGGGCTTTGAGGTGCTCCTTGAAAATGCCAGGAACATTTCTGGTTTCTTCCATCGTTCAGTTTCAGCCAGCCGGGCGCTGCGGGAGAAGCAGGAGGAGTTAGCCTCACCGCTTCACTGGCTGGTACAGGATGTGGCCACAAGGTGGAACTTCACCTTTTTGATGCTGGAACATCTCCTGGAGCAGAAGGAGGTGCTACATGCCCTTTGCTTGGTGTGGAGCACTGGAGCAACATCACTGACTGGGGAGAACTGGACAGTGGTGGAGCAGCTGATGCAGATTCTGGAACTGTTTCACGAGGCCACTGGCGAGATTAGCTTGGAGGTCGTCAGTGTGTGCCAGGTGAGACTGCTCTTCCTGATCCTGCTTCAACGTATGTGAGTCATGCTCTCTCGCACTGACCTCCATGGGTCTGTGAGGGCACTGGCAAAGAAATTGATCGATGAGCTGAATCAGCGTTTCAACACCTTGAAAGCGAGTCAGCCACATTTCCTAGCCGCGCTACTCGACCCACGGGTCAGGAAGACCATGACCTCATACGTTGAACCTTCAGAAGCTTCAGAGTCAAGCTCGTCGATGAGGTGCAACAGTATTGCATGGTACAGGCGTCCCCGCTGTGAGGGGAAAGTACTGCTTCAACAGGGGTTGCAAGTGCAGGCCGATCAAAATTGTGGGTTTCTGGGCTGGTGGACTTGGTGGAGGGGGGAAGCAGACGACGGTGGTGCTGCGGAGGAACAGGATACAGCAGACACATTTGTGTCTCAGTATCTTGCCGAGCCCACCTGCCCTGTTGACACTGACCGCTTGGCCTGCTGGTCCCAGAAAACGCAGGTGTGGCCCCCGCTTGCAAAGGTAGCATTGTGGTACATCTCATGTCCTCCAACGAGTGTATCATCGGAGTGGGTATTTAGTGTGGCTGGAGACATCGTCAGCCCACATAGTTCCAAGATGGACCCGAAGACTGTGGAACAGTTGGTCTTTCTCAAACCAACCTTCCCCTTCTTGGGTTCATGGAGGGCGATACCCTTGGCATGGGGCCTGGTGATGTCTGATTTCCCAGCCCAGTGGATATCATCTCCTGCTACCTTCAATCCCCTGCACCTGTGTCCATCCTGACAAGATTCAGGCAATTCCATCTGCCTGCAAATCGGTCAGTGGTGGCATCGATGAGCTTGCAGCAGCAGACCTTGGTTTGTGCTTAAACCGCAGCATGGCAGCATTCCTAGTCCAACCACAGCACCAGGGAAAAGTAGTACTGAATTAGTACTGCTTCCTTCCCATTCACATTTTTTTTACAGATGAATGATTATTCGTCTGTCACTTGGGTGTATGCCAGCCGGCCCCACAAGGATTCCATTTTTCTTCCCTCCTTCAACCCCATTCCTCTTGGAAGGGTAAGGGGGTCATTTTTAATTCAGAGCTCTTTTAGGAGCTTTTTCAGAGCCCCACTTGGGTTCCTCTGCTTGAACCCCATCATTTTCCTGTGGGGCGCACGGCATGCACAGTGCATGTGTTCATGCGTGCAAACACACACACACACACTCTCCTTCACCTTCTCACGCTCCTCCCAAGAGTCTGAGGTAGAAACTCTTAGTCTCCCCTGAGCCCCGCTCTCCTCCTCACACTCAGGGGCATCCTCCTTTACCCTCTCATGCTCCTCCAAGGAGACTGTGGTGGTGTTGACGCCGAGCGTCCCCAGCCCCCCACCCTCCTCCTCACACTCAGGCCCCCCCTCTTTCACCCTCTCGTGCTCCTCCAAGGAGGATGGGGTGGTGATGAGTCTGTCACCCTGAGACTCCCGTTTCCCACTCTACACCTCACACACCGAGCCTCCATCCGAAGAAACGTGGGTGGTGGTATCAGAGATAAAGTTTGTTGTCTTTCCTAGGCCTCTTGGGTTCTCTGTGAGGGGAGTGGGGACTAGTGGTTTATGGAGGGGGCTTCTCCCCAAAATATACCCCTCCCAACACCTCCCTTCCCTTTGCCGATACATACACTACTTCTCTATCCTTGCCTGTGCCTCAGCCTTGTCTATGCATACACATCACCCATTTATCTTCATTGTCCTTCATAAACACTTCCCCAACACCTGGATTCCCCCTCCCGATTAAAACACTTCTCCCACTAATCAACTGCCCCTATGCTAGTAGTCTGGGTGTACACATCCCACATCCATCAACCTTGTTTCCACCATATACAACCTCCCAGTACTCAGTTGTCCCATTCACCCTAACCCAAATGAAAGGATAGAGGGAAAGAAAAGGGGGGTGGGGACAGCAAGCTGCCCCACCCCACCCTCCTGCCCCCAACTTCAGTGTTTTCCCCAATCTGCAGAGGAAGAGGATTGAGGATGAAAGACAAAGGCAAAGTGTGGGTGCATAGAGCCTAGGTTGTAAGCGAGCACAATATGTGAGACTGTACAACGTCTTTTACTGCTTACATGGTATGGAAGTCAAGACACAAGCCTTAACTTACAATTTCCATGCTTTTTGGAGCATGATTGAATTTTTAAGGACCTTAACCTCTCTCTTAAACTGAAGTTTTTTTGAATATATGTTCCCTTGTTTTAAAATTGGGAATTCACCAAATGTCTCCCCTTCCCTGCATTAGCTCCCTGATCCTCTGTGCACTGTCTAGTGCCTATGTCCCCAAATGACTCCCCTGCTGTGGTTCCCTACACCTTGCATGATCCCAAATGACCCCCCTTCCCTCCCTACACCCTCTATGGTCCCAAATGAACCCCATCCTAACTCCATACATCCCCAGAGTCCCAAATAACCCTCCGCCCTGGCTCCCAGCCCCCCTCACTCCAAGTGACACCCTCAGCAGCTCCCCAGCCCCCTCGCTCCAAGTGACCACTCCACAGCAGCTCCCCAGTCCCCCTCACTCCAAATGACCTGCACACACCAACTCACTAGTGACCCTCACTTCAAGTGACTCCCCTGCCAGCTCCCCATCCTCCTCACACTAAGTGATTCCCCTCTGACAGCTCCCCAGTCCCTCCCATGCCAAATGACCGTCCTACACCAGCTCCCTACACCTTCAGGGTCCCAAATGACCATGTGCTCAAGATCCCTGCACCCCCTACGACTCAAAATGACTCGCTCCACCGCCTGCACCACCTATGGTCCCAAATAATCCCCCACCCTCCTCCCTGAAACCCCTATGGCTTCAAACACAGCCACCAACTCACCCACCCCACTTCTTAAGGTAAGCCCCTCTGCCTGGGCAACATCCATCCTCAGGGCAGATACCAGGTAACTTGCAGGTCTTTCTACTCACAGTCTCTTTAGCAGGTCTAACTGCTCATAGTCACTGTGGGCCAGACACGGTCCCCCCTGCAGCCCACTAAATCCTTCCACTCAGGCAGTTCCCCCTAGCAGGGTTTGCAAGGAGACAGAGCCCACCTCCCAGCTCCTGTCCCTCAGCAGTCTCTGGCAACTTACTCTGTTCACAATTCTCTCAGCACAAAGCATAACAGGTTGTGTACCCTGGGATGTCTCTGCTGCACCCATTCTCAACTGGCCTTTCCATTAACTCTAGAAATACACTTTATTAAAGGGACAGTTACTCACAAGGACTCTGCCTGTTACAAAGTGACCGCCATGCCAGCTCTCCAACCCCCCCACACCAAGTGACCCCCCACACCCATGTCAGCTCCCCAGCACTCCCCTAGCCCCTAACTGACTAAATCCTGGGGACCTAACCATGATGCATGGTGGGGAAGGGTCAAATGGCAGAGTAGTGGGAGATGCTTCAACTGCACATCTGTGATATTATGAACTCCCCATTTATTAAAATGGGAAATTTAAAGCATTATAACTTTAAAACTAGCAGACAGATTTTGAAAAATAATAATAATAAAAAAGGCATGCACTTGAAGGCACTCTTGAATGTCCTAACACTACTACATCTCACAAAAAATTCCTTAAAGTACACTTTCAGGCCAATACAAAAAGTATCTGAAACATGAGGGGAAAACTATTTTAACTCTGATTTTCAAACCACTGTAGCATTTTTATTTTTTGTCTGATTTGCATGAAATTTTGACAGATTGTATTCCCATGGAAGTGATCCTTTCTGCAAAATTTCTGACAAATGGGATAAATGGTGCCAATTTTATAAGTAATAGAATGTGTGTTAAAGCAAAAGATGCAAGCTCGCCTTAACTATAGAGCAGATCCCGCTGCTCTATAATTATTTTCCCATTCTCTTACTCACACTTTAATTAGTTCTCTTTAACCTTAAATTGAAGTTGTATCTCTTGGTTTCACAGTTGATGTTACCACTCAAAAGCAGAGTTTATCATTCAATAGTTTCACTTCAGGGCAACACCACTTGATCCCCAAATGTTACTTTGTTCTCAGTACTGTAAACTGAGAAGGTTGCTACAAGGTCTGAAAATAAAGCTCTGTAAGTGGAAGGTGGGGGTTTACAACTCTATAATGCTACTAGGATGGATTTAACAGTCTGTATTGACCTCACCTTGAGAGTGAGAAATAGCTTTCCTTCAAAAAGGAGAACATTTCTTTGTGTTTTACAGTCTGGTTGCATGACAGAACACTGGACTACTGCCCAAAAAAGAAGGGAAGAAAAGCACCATATAAAAATATATTCCCCATAAATTTTAAAACCGTATTTGACCATATGTGAAATACATCTTCAGTATTGTACAAATGGTCAGGGTTGGGTTTTTGTTTTGTTTTCTTGGTCTTTTTTTAAAAAAAGAAAAGAAAATCTGCAATTTTTACTATCCTGTTGAAAGGGATTTGTTTGAAATCACTCTTGAAAGAAGCTCTCTTAGATTTGGAAAGTTCCCAAACTTGCATCTTCTGTTTTTGTACATACCCATAAACCACCTCTTTGTGTGCAAATTTAAGCATTTACTTCATATGAATATGTTCTGCCTGATATGGGTAAAAGCTGTACTGTCTAGCCCTAGGATGGTAACACATCTACTTCTAATTTGCACATATTGACTTTTAATTCTATAAGTTAGCACTGCAAGAATATAGTACAAATATGAATCCAATCTAACCTGCATTGGACTTGACAGGAGTACTCTACATAGTTCCAAAATGCAAGTGGGGACTGAACTGGGCTCAGAAAGGCCTTCATGCCAGTTCGAAAGCATGCCACTGTGCACCACATTACCGCTCTGAAAGGCAAGATTTGCTTTGTAGTTTTATATTCATATTTGACCAGAACTAAAAAAATGTGTGTTTGCATCCACAACCAGAACACTGCATATTAACAGAGATAATGCTATCCCACTCATTTTAAATTATCTTTAACACACGTGTCATGTGTTTGTGTAAGCATGTGTCCTGCTACGGGAGAGATGCATGTTGGAGACTCTCCAACAGTTAAGTCATCAACATATGGCTTTCCTGATGTCACATCTAAATAAAGATGGTGTTTCATTGTCATTCAAGAGACCATAGAGACATAGAATAGCTCTGCAATGTCCCTTCACTAGTTTCTATCTCCTTCCAATTTCCATGGTGACTTTGGCTATATATCCAGAAATCCATATATATTAGTCCAGCACCGTATTGTTAACATTATTTCCTCCTTCTTTCCCCCATGGTTCCATCTCCCCCATTGGAGAACCCTGAACCACTTAAAGCATTACCAGGGAATACATACTCCCATGTTTGCAAACATTATCAGGAATGCATACTCTCCCGACCGCTCCAAGGTGTTGGAACTAGTAGACCAATAATCACTATGACAATACCAAGGCAGCTTCCTTTGAGTACTGTGGAAGGTGGGGGATGAACAGATCAAAGTTGCAGAGTGCCACAATGGCTACAAAGAGACTAACGATAGAACATTGATAAGGATAACATGAATATTGCACATCTCAGAGAATGTGGGAGCTAAGCAGGCCAGCTGAACACCACTGCAATGATGCTAATGAAGACTCACCAGAAGATTTCAGTGACTTTTCAGTTCAATTTAATTTAAATATAATGACTTATTAAAGACTTATTTAAACACTGCTGAGGATATTGTGGCCATTCTGAATCTGTGGTGGAGAAGGAGCAGACAGAAGGATGGCCACTGCAACAGCACCAAAAGCAACTTCTAAACACCAGGGATGTGCAAACACTGGGGGGTTCGGCCTGTTCGACCCAAATGGGTTCAGGAGGACCAAACCCATTTGGGGGGGGGGGATCTGATTTTCCCTCCCCCCTCCAGGCTGCACGGGAGTAAGGGGCACTGGGGAGCACCTCCCCCCCTGCCCAGCCTCATAATTTGTTTTTTTAAAAACCCCACCCCAGGGATCACCCTACCTGGTGGTGGCAGGGCTCCGGCCCCAGGTCCGGGGGCAGCGGGTCCGGCGGCACTCCAGAGCACTTCAGGCCACTAATAGGCCTTCTGGGTCAAACCTGGAACACCCTGAATTCGGGCCGAACCTCTAAATTCTGAACTGCATTCTCACATCCCTACTAAAGACAATTTTAAGAAAGCCTTTTTTTAAAAAATCCATTAAAGGGCTTTCACCACAAGGCCTTTTTCTTACCTAAAGAAATGTGTAACTTATCCCCCCCCCCCCCCCCCGTTTTTTTAAAAAAAAAAAAAAAAACCCCCCCCATTTTTCTTATGCATTGTTGTGTAGCCACCCTGAGACGTTTGGGAAGGGCTGGGTAAAAATTGAACTAACTAACTAATCAGGGATCTGATGTAAATGGAGGGAAGGGGTGGAGGTGGGGTGGAGGGTGAATACCATGGTTGCAAATATTGGCAACCGGAGTACTTGACTAAAGCAGGATGCCCAGAGACTGCATATTCCCAGTAGCATGAAGTGTTGTGTGTGATCAGGAAAAAGAGCCTTGCTGTGCAGTGATAATGGCTCTACCTGCACACCTGTCAGAAAAGCACCTTACCATGTGCAGCCAGGCATGTCTGTACAACCATGGAACCAGCTTCTCCAGGCTCTGCCAGCTCAGGGAGCCCTTGGGTGCATCAGGGTGATATAGCTCATGGCACTGACTAAGCCAATCTACATCCCGGGGGCCTGTTGGGTTGCTGAACGAGCATTTTTGGATCAAGCATCCCAAATGTATTCTTTGAGCCATCGCCATGTGCTGATGAGCCATTGGCACGTGTAGCTATGAGTCACCGAAACATCACACCGATGGCCCAGTTGGGGAACAGGCCATATGGGAATGGGACGGAGGGGGTGAATGAGGGATGGCTGACAGTGGTGGTGTTTCATATCAGTGAAACATAAACTGGAAGCCCTAGGCACTGGAGGACCAGAGCAGAAGCTGTGCCCATGATAAAGAGTAGCAGAAGGGGAAACACAGAAAAGAAGCAGTGGCAAGCACAGAGGGCAGCACACACCCAGTCATGGGGCCAAGATGCTGTTATGGGACCAAGATGCTGTTATGGGACCAAGAAGCTGTATTTCCTCCCCACCATGCATCTGACAGATGGTGAGACAGGAGCCATGAGAATCAGGGCAATGTGCAGACAGAAGGGACATGCACCCATGAATGTCAGGTGAAATGTTCACCCTTCTTGACATCTGGGGTCAAGCAGATGTAAAAATGGCACTGCAAGATCCACACTCAGAGACCCACCAAGTCTGCCCTTGTGGAATGATGTAGATCAGTCCCAGAGACCTGCCCATCTTCTATCCCAACAGCTGTCACTGAGCCCAACGCCACCGGTTTGTAACCAGGGCCAACTGACAGGGAAGACTGATTTCTTACACCTTTGGAGTCAAAACTAGGGCTGAAACTCGAGTTCGCTATTCTCATATTTCTTGATGAGAATCGTGATTCTCAATGTGTTCTAACATATGAGAATGAACCAAGAATCAGCAGCATCTTGACTTTATTCTCACTGAGAAACATGAGAAGGAAAAAAAGAACTTTGCATGCGCAAATGACCGCCGGGGCCATTCTGTGCATGCACAGCTGATTTCCAAAATAGCACAGTGTTACCACCATTTTGGGAAAGTGCAGTTATTCTGTGCCTGTGTGGTGGCACAGCCCGGTTGCCCCTTTCCAAAATGGCTGTGACGATGCTGGTGAAAACGAAATCCAGCTGTCCCAGTTCTATTCGATTTATCATGATCGCCAGATGCACTGAGACCTTTTACCTAGTTTTCCTAGCTAAGGAAAAACAGTCCTTACTGTACACATTTTATGTACTGAGACAAAGACACCATAGGCAAGCTAAGGCTACACTGGCACCATTTTGGAAAAGGGATGCACATGTGCAGAACGGCCCCAGTGACCATTTTGCACATGCACAGTTCTCTCTCTCTCTTTTGGGGGTGGGGCAGTTAATGGAATATCTCGCAAGATTTTGTACTGGAGCCGAGATCGCGACACAACATCTCTTCAGATATCTCACAAGATTAAAAGGTGATTCTTATTTCAGTCTTTGAACGCCTCGCCCCTTTTTGAGGAATTAGCTCGGATGAGGGTCCACAAAATTAATACCTCCAGGCTATACTATCCAATTTATGTTTTGGGGTCTAACACCCCCAATAGAGCTTAGTGCCCTCCAGCCTCCACAACTCCCCTTACAGCTGGCCCATTCCACCGGGTAGGGGCTTCTTCCAACTAGTGGATCCCCAGTATAAACTTAGTCCCGCACATAAACATAGAGTTCTCCCACAACAGGGCACATAAAGTCCAGGCACTTGAGAACATAATAGGGATGTGCGAACGCGGTTCGAACGTTCGGAGTTTGGACCAAACTCAGTCAGTTCAGACACCTGAACCGAACGCCTGAACCGAATGCGGAACCCCCCTAACAGTTTGGGTGCATTTGGATGAGTTCGGGCGGCGTTCGGGCAGGAAAAAACTGGCTGGCAGGTCCAGGGAGGGAGGGGTCAGCTGAGGAGGGGTGGAGAGGCTTGGACTGGCAGCCATCTTGCCTAATCACCATCCCTCTTTTCCTCAGACAACTGGCTTGGCAGTCTGCGATTGGCCACGGTCTACACCTGTCTCTTATACACATCTAGATGTGTATAAGAGACAGTTTCCACACATTTACCTCCATAGTTTCATTTATTTAGATTAGATTAGATAGATTTAGGTGTTATTTTTATTTTTTTATCCCTCCCTGTGTACTTTCTCCCTCCCCTCCATTGAATCATTCCCTCCTCCCTATATATATTCCATCCCTGATTCCCTTCCCCTGATTTTGGATTTATTTAGAATAGGATTAAATTGATTTAGGTTTCATTTCAGTTTTGTATCCCTCCTTGTGTTGTTTGTTGTGTGCTGTCTGTGTTTCCCCCCATCCCTGTGTGTATCTCCCTATATAGATATAGATATTAGATACTATAGATAGATAGTTGTAGGAGTTAGCTTAGTTATAGAGACAGCTAAAGATAGTGTGTAGTGATTCAGTTTTAATATTTTATAGTGTGTTTGTGGGACTAGGCCTTTGTAGATATTAGATAATATTCCATTTAGTTCCATAGGTTTTAGAATAGTTAATAACCGTTAGAGTTAGTGTAGTAGATATATATTATATTCCACACTTGAATAAATAAATAAATAAATAAATAAATAAATAAATAAAAATATAAAATCTTCCTCTACATTCTTTGGGTGGGAGAAATGGAGAAGGGAAGCAGGAGAGGCCGGTCTGCTGCCCGTAAGACAGGCTATGGGGCACGTGGCAGAGGTGGCTGGGCCCATGCCACTGGAGTGGCAGGCATCAGCAGCAGTCCAAGCCAATCACCCCCCCCTAAACTGCACAGGCCTGATTTTGGGAGACAGGCTTCAGAGGTTCCCAGCAGTGGCACTAGGGGTGTGGTTCAGTGTCACTCCCTGCCAGCATCCTCCACTGACACGCAGGGCACTGGAAGGCCTGCAGTCCAGGAAGCTGCAGCTGTCTCTGCTGTGGGAGCAGGTGCAGCTGCTTCAGGGTCAGATGTTTATCATGGGCCACCATTGTCCCCCATTATTGATGTGATCCCCAGCAGTCCAGGTCTGGTGAATCTCACCCCAGCTGCTAGAGGCAGGGCCTGATCCCCGGGCAATGGCAGCAGGGAGAGGAGCAGCAGAAGCAGCCAGTTGAGGCACAGAAGTGTCAGTGCACCATGGAGGAGCTGGGGTGGGGGCAGCTGCCAAGTCCATCAGCAGCTACAGGACGTGGAGGGAGGCATGGCTTTCAACTGAAAGCCACGCACACATTGGGGGAAATGATTGCGCTCGATGGGCAGCCCTTCTCAGTAGTCAGAGGCATAGGGTTTAGGCACTGATTGATTACCTGACCCCCCAAATTAAGCTGTCTTCGCACACCACCCTGAGTCAGGCTGCCACCGATGCCTGGCAGCCTGCAACACCCGGCCAAGTAGGGGTGCCAGCCACCAAGCCCTGGATGGGCCTCTGCCACTGCTCCACTGATTTCTACCAGCCTGCAATGCCCAGCCAAGTAGGGGTGCCAGCCACCAAGCCCTGGCTGGGCCTCTGCCGCTGCTCCACTGATGCCAGCCAGCCTGCAATGCCCGGCCAAGTAGAGGTGCCAGCCACCAAGCCCTGGCCAGGCCTCTGCCTCTGCTCCACCAATGCCTGACAGCCTGCAATGCCAGGTCAAGGATGGGTGCCAGCCACAGTTACTGTGGCCTGGCAATCCAATGTCCTACTGTGGCCCAGCAATCTAATTTCTGCTGCTGCTGAGGCTGCCACTGCTGTGCCATGGGTACTGTGCCCTGGCAATAGAATTTCTGATGCTCCTTCCTCTGCTGATGCCACCTCTGCTGTGCCCTGGCAATTCAATGTCTGCTGCTGCTGGTGGTACTGCACATCAGCCATTTGCTCCTCACTCTTGTAGATGGGCATAGCTTGGATGAGTTCACCGATGGGCGGGAGCTGGGTGCCCATGAGATTTACCACTGGGCAAGGCTTGCCCAATCTGCAGTAGAGCTTCTTGAGTTCGGTTGAGTACGATGCCAGCCTGCAATGCCCGGCCAAGTAGGGGTGTCATACTGGCCATACAGCATAACACATCAGTGCCATACCACATAGCACCAACTAATGGCCATTCACAGAGCACTCGCTAAAAATCCAGGCAGCCTACAATGCCCAGCCAAGTAAGGGTGCCAGCCATCAAGCCCTGGCCGGGCCTCTGCCGCTGCTCCATCGATGCCAGCCAGCCACCCCAATCACTGCTGCTGATGCTGGGTCTCTGATGGCCTGACATGCCTCTGACAGCCTGCCATGTGCCCCAAGCCTCCAGGTGGCCAAATTTTCTGAACGTTCAGGGTCCAAACTCCGCAGGACTGAACCTATGAACCCAAACTAAGTTTTCAGGTCGAATAGCCGAACCCCATTCTGTTCACACATCCCTAGTGGACTGGGTCTTTTCTGATCACTCTCCCAGGTGCAGGAGATGCAACTGCACCAGGGAGTATAAGCCCTCAGGTTCATGGGGCCCAGGGCAGCTGCACTGCCTGCATGTATTATAACTACCCCCCTTGACAAGAAAGTATATTGTTTTAATCATATAGGGTTCTCATTCACTTTAGTTAAGTATTGTTTTGACAAAATGCTGATATCCCCCCAAAAAAATCTGGTTCCTGAAGGGTTGGTTTAATCGGAGCTTCCTAGAGGCATGTCCTCTTGCTTTGAGCTCCTGCTGTGTACTGCTAGTTCCTGGCTGGGCCACTTCCTTTTATTCAGGAAGGCACGTCTCCTAGCCTCCAACGTCCTGTTGGCAGCCATTTTGTGGACACTCAGCAGCCATTTTAGATCTCTATATTCCTTTAGGGCCCTACTGTGTTACACAGCCCTACTCAAAACCAGTGTAGCACTTAACAAGGCACACAGAAACACTTCATCCTATTTTACTACTACTTTACTACTTTGGTGCTAACACTTCACTATTGTTATCAATTTTAATAAAATACATAATGAAACACTTTGTGATCATGTTTGGGAGCTGGGTGGCAAACTCAGGAGTGTAGAATAGCAAAATGCATGGTGTAAAGCAAAAGGGTAGAAATGGCCACAGTAACATTTGATGACCACCTAAAATATGACACAAGCTCCCCTGGGCAATACATAAAATCAAATTATTTTATAAGAGTGGAGGACCAGCTTTTCTATCATTCACAGCCTGTCCCTGAGCACTTTATGAATGCAGATCAAAAAGGTGACTATTAGATAGAAGCTGTTCTTTCTCCACTACCTCTGCATTGCATTGCTCAGCATATACCAAAAGAGTGATCATCAGTTCACTGCATTCATTTTTGTTCCTTCAGTTCTATTAGACTTTCAAGTTAAACTCTATTCTAACAAGCTGACATCACACTGGAAACTAAGAAGCAGTTGACAAGTAGACTGATCATTATAGCTGTGTGAGCTCGTATGCTTAGGAGATGGTCAGGTAACAGGCTGATGCCTCTTCAAATTATGTCTGTTGCTCATTCACTGTAGAAAGAAAAGTCCAAAAAGCATAGTTGTGCAGCAGCAATTGATGAGTTCTATGTTTTCTCTTATTCTGCTGTCACTCTATGAACATAGTGGAAAGAATGGTTAAAACCAGACTAACATTAGGGGAATTGTAGGTACTGGACTTGGACATGAAACTAGAATGTCAAGAGACCAAACAGGGGGGAAAGGAACAGAAATATTAAACAGGACCAAGACAGAAGGGCTTAATTTGTAAAATAACTAAATAAATGAATTTCCGGGGCCCAAGCCTGCCCCAGAAGCTACACCTCTCAGTCCAGAGATCACCAGAGCAAAAAATTAATCATATTCTATAGCTGGCAACCCAACCACAGGGCTAGCCTACCTCTCTACAAATGTATATAAAATAGGCATTCTGGTGATTTAATCTATATGATGGCCAGTTGGGGGACAGGGGGGGAAGAAAGGAAAGTAATTAATGAAAGCCAAATAAACGGTTTGTGTTTTTTTTCTGGCTTTCATTTCTAACCCTGAAATGGGCAGTGTACAGTGCACACTCCTACTGGGAACATTTCAAGGGCCTCAGCCCCCCACTCCCGCTGAAATTAATTGCCAGGGCTGAGCCCTGGTAACCCTCCTCACTTCTCCTCAAATTAAGCCCTGCAACTTAGTCCTCCAAGCAGATAGTGGTTGCGCTCACTCTTAATGCAGACTTGCACTGGCACTATCTTCCCAGAGATTGTGGTTCAAGTACAATAACTGTAAACTTTCTGCCAATCCACTTTGAGGCCATGTATACGGAAAGCCACTTCTTACTCTGAGTCCCTCAGTAACCAGTCTTGGAATTTTAATTCTTCCTAAAACCACACTTCTTTCATGATGCGTCCAAGAAATGAGGCAAATACAGATACATTTAAAGCCAGATTTAAACATACAGACAGACAGACATAAAGGCAGACATACAGACATAAATATATGTATGTATATACATACAGATAGATTTAAAGCCAAAGAACTTTAAGTGGTTACGGCTAATTTCTAAGCGCATCTCTAGGCACCATAGTATGTGAGAGTCAAGGAATCCTTTGTAATCTCAATCCCATGCACAGCATAATGCTGGGATTTGGTGGGGAAATTAGTATGTAAACACGCAGTTAAAGACTGCCATAAAACACTAGGACATGAGAATAGAGAGGGATGACCAGATCAGCGTTTCCTGACTTTTGAGTGCTTGACTTTGCAACCTAAATCAATAAATAACATTTTATTGTGGTAACTGATAGGTATCACCAAAAAATAAAAATAAGAACAAAATTCTACAATCACATCAATCTAACTAACACTCGACCAGTACAATATGTATCCATTAAACTAACCGTACAAAGGACACAACACCTTTAACTTCTCAAGTAGTGAGCTACTTAGTTTGGAGCTTTGCCAAAGCTTCCTTCCTCATTGGGCATTTTACACACACCTTAAAGTGCTGGTCTTTCAATCTCCTGGGTTTACAAGTCCACAAGTAAGTTCCGGATGCATTCTTCACACACACAGTGCCCTGGGGCAGTTCCTGGATGCATTCTTCACACAAACACTGCCCTGAGGCAGCCTAAAGTAGCCGCAGCTGTAGCTGTGAGGGGCTGCCATGGAAACCAAGTGACCACAGCTGCCTGGAGCAAAGCAGTTTACCAGGAGAACTTTTTACACCAAAAAGTTCTGGGAGAAGTTCAAAGAGCCAGATGTTTAAGATCTGGGTGAGTGATTTACACACACAGAAAGTTCAAGATGTAACAGCAAACATGCAGGAGAAATGTGTGTGTAAAAACACCCATTGTTACAACTATAGCATAAAACTTCACTACTTGTGACGTAACCATAGAGTCAGAGTCCCAGAGCATAAGAGCAATCAAAGTGTCATGTTGACTACATGCTTCCAGACCAATAATTACTGGCTCCAAGAACGTGTGCTTTGCATGTATAAGGTCCCAGGTTCAATCCTCAGCATCTGCACTTCAAGGTCCCTGGTAGCACGCCTGGGGGAGGCCTCTGCTGGGGGCTTGGAGGGCCCAGGTAGCATGCCAGGATGGCCTCTGCTGGAGACCCTGGAAGAGCCGGATTTGGACCCAAATTTGAAACCCCTGCTGCCGTGTCAGGTTGTTACAATACTGGGCTAAGATGCACCAATATCTGACTCAGTTAGGCAGTTTAGTTTAAAATTTCATTTGTAAGATCCCTGTAAAGATGGCAGTGGAATAATATGTGGGGCAGTGACTCTACCCTCTTTAGTGAACAGCATCTGCAAAATCTCTGTTGATTAGTGGTGTTAGTAATTCTCCCCTCCAAAACTGCCAAAGGCAGCTGACCAACCCACACCAATGTAAAGACAATTCTATTCACCCAAGAAGAGAGAGAGGAGAGCGAAACTGCACGGTCATCATAGTAAGGGAGGTTTTTGTATATCTCCAAAATTGTGGCACTGATTGCTGCACAACACACCTGGAATTCATGATCCCTAACCCTCTGTTTTATCAATGGAAAGGCACCCTCAAAAGATAAATTAACAAAAAAGCGTGATGAGAATCCGAGATTCTGTAACAGGTTTCCAATTCTTCTTTCCCAATTCCGATCAACCTTTACTGGAAGAACCAAATGCCAAACAGGCCAACCTACTCTAGGCACCCACATTCAAGCATAGTCAGAATTTTAAAATTCTCAAAATAGCTATCGATTCTAGTGAAGGTAAGCTTAATTCAGCTTTCATCAGTACCACTGGTGAAACAATGGGTCTGCCAAGACAGAGATGATATCATTAATATAAATGTTAAAAAGAAGAGGAGCAAGAAGACAGCCTTGGTGTACTCCTTTGGAAACTGGCACATGCGCTAAAAGATGGCCTTGCGGCCCAAGCCGCACCTCCATAGTATTGTCCTGATGAATTTCCCAGATTAGAAGCAGAAGTCTACGAACAATATTTGCCTCCACCAACTTATGCCAAAGGCGTTCCTGGTTAATAGAGTCAAAAGCTGTCTTAAGGTCGATGAAATAGATATACAAAGACTGTCCTATACTGGAACACATCTACTTTATCAGCTGATTGAGAACAAATATGTGGTCTATTGTTGACATCCCTCACTTAAAGCTGGCCTGTTTCTGTCCCAGCAACCTAAATAATGTACTTTCAATTCAGGGATTTTGCATATGCGTCTGTGGAATATTTTGGAAGAGTGGGGTTAAGGGAAAAAGGTGAAAATAAAAATCTATGGGTGCAGCCAGATGAGCTGTGGTGGCCCGATCCCCGTGTAGCCTCATGGTGGTCAATCACCACCACCACACTGTGGAGCCAGCGTGGAGTTTCTGGGCAGATGATTGCGGGGAAGCCGGCTGCCAGAGCTGCTGCCACGGCCGAGGCGACTGCAACACCAGCCACATGAGTGGATGCCCAGCCCTATCCTGCCTCCCTCCACCAACCTGACCAAGATATACCCCCAGTCATAATGTGGCCGTGGACAACACCACCCACTGCTCAAGGCCCTGGAGCACTGCTCCTCGCTTGGTGTGGCAAATACAGCCCAAGCACATGAGTTGCCCTGCTGTGAGCAGCCTTACCCCATGTTGGGTTAGGCTGGCGACTGCTCTGGGACACATTCTCAGTGTGGAAGGAACAATTTGGTGGGCACTAGTCACACAATGCACTGTATTTCGTAGCCCAGTTGCCCAGAGTGGCTTCACCCTATGTTGTGCAACTTAGCAGCTTCTAATGAGGTATGAAGCCTGGAATATAAGTACTGAAGATCACACACCACTCCTTGAGCTAAAGGACTCATTTCATTAATAGGCAGCACAAGAGAACTGTTTTTCAAAAAGTGCTCATTGGTTAGTTGGTCTCAGGATGGTTGACTCATACCTACCATTGGGGGACCTGCTGCAGCACATGTTGCTTAAAGAGAGGAAATGGCCACTGGGGTCATGTGCTTCGTGTGCTGAGTTTGGAGTGATGTCTGGGGTAGTGCCCACCCATCATCTCTCCTAGTAATTGTGGATGTTCATGTTTCTTATGCGCTATGGGCTATGTGCTGGTTGTGAGGATTTATGCAGTAGAGGGAAACCTGGCCTTATTCTCTTCTCCTCACAACAGCTTCTTTGGTAGCTGCAGGGATTTTTCAGGGTTGTGTTGTGGTACTGTGGCAGTGTGATGAAGCAGGTCACTGCCCCTTTAAGAAAGCCTACTTCACCACTAAGGACCTGCCCCCTTCGAGGGTATAAAGGTCAGCAAGTTCCAGGGACTAGAAAGTCTGCAGCGGAGAGTGGAGCTGGTCAGACCTCGAGCTCAGGAGGCTCTACACTCAACGCTGGCCAAGGTGCTGAAACGCAGGGACAGGAGAGTGGTGAGGCTTTGCTGGCCAAAGAAGCCAAGGACTGGAGGAGCCCAAGCTGAAGCTGCAAGACCAGGAGCCCAGATGCTGGATCATCCCAGGGGTTGGAAGCATCACAGAAGAAGCTTCAGCAGCAACTAGAAAGACACCCAAGGACTGAGGTGGTGGGACATTTGGTTTTGGAATGATGAATAGCTTTCTATTATGTGGAGTATGCCAGCAGGTAGATAATAAAGATTCCAAGTGAGAAATGCCTAACATGTCTTGAGTCTGTGAATCACTAAAAGGCCTGGATCCTGAAAGTACTTACCCCACAGGGAAAAGGGAGACATGGTTACAGACAGCAATAGCAGTTGGTCTCTGTCCCAGAATGTTCTCTGAATGGGCTCTGCCCAGCATGCGGCCAAAAGTTTCCTGAGGACAAGTGAAAGAGAAAATGTACATTTTAAATGGATTATATCTCAGCCAAATCAGAGTGGAGTTTCAGGCAGAAGAAAAGTCTGCCTATGGCCAAGGGGACTCAGACCAAATATGAAAGGCTTGATGCAGATAAATCGAGTTATGAGTGTCTCTCAAGAGAAAGGTCTAAACATAATCTTTTCTAATGGAAAGTGCTAAGCAGCTTAAATATTGGGGTTAATGATGGACAGATACTTTAGAAAAAACTTAGAGCTTGGTATTAATTTATGGCCAATGGCCTACTCTCTCACTTAACCTCCCTTTCCATACTTCTCCATTCCCCATCCTCTTTCTCTCAAAAAGTTATCAATAGCATCAGTATGAGGATGATAATGAAAAAATTGCTCACGACATACACAGAGATGTAAACATTAATAACTGCCCATAAATAGACAGACACTTCCAGAAAGAGCATGGGTGGGTAATTGTACTTTTCTACAAGGAACAGGCTATTTCAGTATATGCTGTAGAGTACATCAATGTGCAAGTTATGAACTGGGTCCCCGGTGGTTCTTTTAAAGCCAAACCTTTAAAGCACTTTACTGAAAACTGGGAATTGGATCTATAAATTAACTGTTCCGTAGTAATTTCTTTAATTTAAGAAGATTGCAAAATACTGCACAATCAACCAGAAGAATGCATTCATTTGGGGTCTAAAGAAGCAAGTGATTGAATGTATTAATAAACGTGCTGATTATTGCTGTACTGCATCCAGCAGTTGTCAATAAGAAGCTGATTTCTATTGAAAATTGTCCCATTTTATTATAGCTCTGGGCTTCAGGGATTTTGTTAAATGATTGTGCTTGTCAGCCACTTGCAGCACATCAACCTTTACACATTGAAAACAGATTATAATTAGTTGAGCATCAGAGGTAACTTTTGCAGTAGAGTTTTAAATAGGTATATTGATTTCCCCACCCTTCCTTTAAGGAAGAGGAGGTGTCCGTTTTAAAGGCCTTCACTTCTGAATGACTTTAAACATTTACTCACATGCCATTAATGAAAAAAAAGTCTTCTTTGCAATTTATATGAGGGATAATAGCGTCAGTGTCAGTGGTTCAACAGAGCTATTTTCCTATCTGTAAACTCAAGTATTTAACTGAAAGCCAGGGCAAGTGCCTCATTGTTGACTTATGAATTTAGCTTGGACTCTACCTTTAAAGTATAAATTAATAACTCAAAGCCCTGTCCACCAGAAATGTGATTAAATGTGAGGTGTTGGCCTGGGTGACAATCCCTGCCTCTTAAGCCTACGTGCCATCTTGTTCCATTACAAAAAAATTACTCACTTCCTTAATCACAGCTCTCTTTCCTTTTGCTTTGTCTATATACCCTAAGACTCTGATAAGGAAATTGGGGATGCTAGGTTAAAAATACAAAAACTAAAAACTCTGGATCAAGCTATTATTATTTATCATTTATATAGTGATTTCAGTGTTCAAAGTGCTATACAATCCTCGTTCACCTTCGCAACCACCCTGTGAGGTAGGTCATTAGCATTTCCATTTTTCAAATGAGGAACTAAGCTTAAGAGATAGTGACTTGCCCAAGTCCACCCAGTTCATAGGAGGCAGTTTGAACCATGGTCTCCCTCGTCCAAATCCAATAATCCAATAACTCATTCACAAGACTACACTGACACTAGGAAGAGCTCACAGACACCATTGTAGATGGGAGACATTAAGAACAAACTTAATGCTTGTTTTCTCCTCTATACATTTTCAGTCTCCGCAAACACGGAGTGAGGTGTGCGGGGCAAGCCAAATGTGTGGCAGCTGCTTCCGTGACTGCAATAGTCACGCTGGAAGCTGCCTGTTTTTTCACTCCCCATGCCCTCCACATGTGTGGGTGCTCTGTGGTAGAGCCACGCAGTGGCCACGGACCAGACACAGTCACCTTGCTCATAGGAATCATAAACACTCATTGGGTGTTTTCAGACAAGATGCTACCCTGCATGGCCACCCAGGAGCCATGGATCCAGGCAGCCAGATCTGTGACTGTTGGGTAAGGATGGTTGAACCGATCACGGTTTGGGTTCAGGAGTTCGAGTCGGTCCAATTCGGCTCGATCGTTCGGTCTGATCACCGAGTTCGGGTTCGGGTGTTCAGTTTGGTCAAGTTTGGTTCGATTCAGCTGTTAGGAAAAAGTATCGCATGAGCCCGTGATCGTGCCGGAAACAGGAAATTTGAGTGCGTGCTGAGCTTGTGTGGGTAAGAGCATGTGTGTGTGTGGTTGTTCAATTTGTGTGCTCTGTGTTTGGTTTGGCTGGCTGTGTTTGTTTTGGTGAGTGTTTGTGGAGGTGGGTGACTGACTTGACTGTGTGGCTGGTGTTGACTTGGTTAAAATAAAATAAAAATAAAATAAATAATAATAATAATAATGCAGAAGACGCCAGTCATTCTGATTAAACGCCGGGGGGACAAGTTGGTGGTCCCGGAGTCGGTGGTGGAGGAGGAAGAGGTCGCTGTCCCAGCCCGTGGACCTTTGGTGGCGGAGGTCCCATAGCCGGTGGAGGCGGAGCAAGCAGCGGGCACAGGAGCTGCTGCCAGGTTTGTAAACTTTTTTTTTACTTTGAGGGCAAGAAAGGCTCTATCCGTTAGACCAAGCCCACTGACATGGGGGTGGGGGCATGGGTGGTGTGGGCATCAGTCGGGCACAAACAGTGGGCATCAGTGGGTGGCAGCGGATGTCTGCCACAAAGAGAGAGAGTAATGTAGTGTGGGGGGCTCTTCCACGCCATGCAGGATATTCAGGTGGAGGTTGCCAGTGCCACCCCCAGACGTTGGGAAGACAAGGTTCAATGTCTGAAAGTTTTATGATATGGAGAACGGGTTCACCGTCTGCATGGGGGCTGGAACAACAGGGTATGCATGCATGCATTGCCCTCTATGACCTGTTATGAACGGAAGTCCCCTTCAGAGAGAGAGTGCTGCCCACCCACTTGTGGAGACAGAAGCAGGCAGGGCTTGACACAGACCATTGGTCTGATGCACTTCTTATGTTCCTATCTTTTTATGTTCTTTAGACCTGCCGAAAAAGATTCAAAAAGGCCAGAGAGGGGACCACATCGGGCCTAATTGCCCATATCGAGAAGGTCCATGGGCAGAAGTTGGCTCGGGTGCAGGAGTCTGGCGGTGTGGCCGTGGAGCAGCAGAAGAAGGGGGGAAAGGCAAGCCAGAAGGGGCGCCACCTGCAACGTCCTTCCCCCCGCCCCATCCAGCTCTGATGCGGAGCCCTCCCAAGAGCAGGAGGAGTCTTCAGTGGCAAGGGCCTTTTGGGTCCAGGTGCAGGGTCCAGCCAGGACTTTGTGGCTGCCCTCCAAGTAATGGAGAACTGAGTGGTGGAACAGTTCCAGGTGGTTGAGTTTCAGGAGAAGAAGGTGGAGGCGTACTCGGAGTACGTCTCCAAGTATGTCTCCACCGAGAGGGTCGACCTGGAGCTCTTCCATCAGTTGGTCTCCAACTGGCAGGTGGCCATGGCAGGGGCCATAGAATATGCTGTGGAACGTGGTTATGAAATGCCAGCAGGTGCGCCCCTTGCCCCTAGGTCCCCTGCATCACTTATGCCTTTCCCCCAAATTCCGGGGGGCAGGCCCAACACTGAGTCCTTAGTGCATAAGTTTCCTTTCTATTTGGTTTTTGTTTTATATTTTGTTTTTGTTGTTTGTTGTTTTGTTAAGTAAAGTTATATTTCTTGTTATTATTACAAGCTGATCAGTCCAATCTTTTATCCCTCTGTGTTTAAGTTCTGGCTGGCAAATGGAAGAATCGCATACAGCTTGTCGATCCCTACCAGCAGCACCTGCCACCCCATGTAGCGTAGTTATTAACCCAAAGATGTGCCAGCAGCAGGGTCTCAACTTGCAGACACCCAGGAGGTGCAGGGTTTGTGTTTGTGTGGGTGGGTGTGACTGAGAGAAAGAGAGACAGACTCCTTGGCAGCAGGCAGCTGACAGCGGGAGCTGGTGGTTGGAGGGGCTTTTATTTCCAGCAGCTTCAGTGGGCATCCACGGGTGGATGTGGAGGAGTAGGCTGTTGGGGCGGTGGGGTGGGGGCAGGCTGGCATTCGGGCACTGGGCTTCCGGATGAAGTGGAATGGAATGCAGCCCCCAGTGGCTGGAATGATGGTCCCAGAATCTAGTTGATGTTCCTGAGATGGGTGGGCATGACTGATTCAGGGATAGTGGAATGACAGCCTAAAGCCTATCAGACACACTTCTTTCAATCATGTGATAGGTGGTAGCAGCAGGTACAGGAGCGCACACAGGCAGGCAGGCAGGCAGGCACATATAATACATTGTTTTATATTCCATCTCATTATGGTAGGTTTGCTGCGTGCTGGATGTGGGCAATGGGCATTGGGCGCATGAGCACAGATGGGAGTTCTTCCTGGTTCTGGCAGGTGGCAGCCAGGGTAGCTGGATACACCTACCTC